>CAJQZN010018980.1:0-12779 GCA_907164685.1 Colias eurytheme | reverse complement strand
AGCCTTTCACTTTGATATCTAATGAGACTTCTATTGACAAGGTGAAGCTTTGTCCTTAATTGATACCTTGAGAATGGCAAAAGGCATTTCAGTTGAGAAGTCTCGATAGTTATTATTAATTTTGTCGCATTGTTTTCTATTTGAATAATGATGTGGTTAATTCATTGTGTTGTTCATAACAAAATAATTTAACGCAGCAAATGTATCAGATTGTCTATGATGTTGATGTCTTCGTATGGACATGAATTATTTTTTTCTTGAAATAACTGATTTGTATACTTTTTGTGACATCATTAAAATTTACGAAGGGTATTTTTTAAATTTTAATTATGAAGACGTTTCCAAATAATATTTTTAACCTGAAGTTAGGTCACAATAAAAATAAATTTAAAGGAATTGGTGAGAAGGTAATTTGGTTCGGTAACTTTTAACGTAGCGAAGAGAACGCACCGCTCTGAAATAAAATAAATTGAATTAAAAATGTAATTTACTGAATGTTATCATTGTTTGCAACACGTGAGCATTTTAAAAGGTTTTCATCATGTTGCTTACACAAGACTTAGCAACTCGCAAAATGCGGTTTTAGTACAAAACGCTATTCTGTTTTATAACTTTTGTTTGCTTTCAAAATTGAAGCAAACACTTTCTTTGTTTAAGTAATTGAATGTGGAAGCGATTTTTAGTGCGGTAAATTGATTAACAGTGTCGCTTTTTCTGATTCCGTCTGTTATTGTGTTCTTCTCTATCTGTGCTATATTACCATCAAAATCGCCAATTTTACTAGTGGTTAGCCCTTTGTGAAACATTTGGTAACCGGTCAAAGGTCTTTCATTCAAATTGTTTTAATGAAAGCGAGTTCTATTTTCGTACATACAATAGCCGAATTATATGAGATATCTACGCAGAGAGACGCCCAACGCTGGAGTGAAACAAAAGCTTTCAGAAAACTGACCACTTTAAATTGCATAACTTAATTCATAATCTAAAGTGTATTATCAATTACTTGTGAGTGTTGTTACACGTGCCTCTTATAGGTAATATTATGATAATTGATTGGTTTTAATTTAATAATTGAGAAATTAATACGACTTGCGCTTTCATTAGCTTTCTTCCATTATAAAAGCCTTTTAATTTATATTGTAATGTGCAGCTTAAAGAAAATAATCGTTTCCAAGGATAAAAAATTATAATAACAATGTTACAATAATTGATTAATTGTCAATTAATTGATTCAAGCTTCGATGTTTAAGCTTCAATCACGACACGTGCCTCCATTCCATTAATATTGTAAAAGGAATATTAAAATCGTACAAAAGTTTATGAAATTATTCACTATTCTTAGAACCCATTCTCTGATTATTTCGTTGAGGCCTCTATAGATATTTCGTGACCCGAATTTCGTTCCGTTTATTTTATTTTCAGAATTTCTAGAGATGAAAAATATGATTATATTAATTTTATTTACGTTTTTTCCTTTCATTTCTTTGGCTTTCCGTTGTATTTATTAAGCCATGTGAGATAATATTACTGTTTATTAAGACGTTGGATTCAGTAAATAATGCTTCTAGTTTATACAACAAATATTATCTGAACAAACATAAGTTCTGGTCGTAGAACACACACATTCCTAATATAATATGTTCATAATATTATGAATATTCTGTTTATCGGTCTGTGTGTCTCTTCCTCACGTCTATCGTCGATTTGGATGTGATTTTGTTACTATAATGTATTTGTAGTATGTAGTATATTGTTTGAATCCTGAGAAAGTATAGGTTGTATCCCAAAAATTTCACGGGAATAGCTGTGTGGGTTGTTCTTTAACTACGCAGGCGAAGCCGTGGGCGGAGAATTTATTTATTTTTAAGTGTAAATAAATTTCGTAAAATAAGTTTGTATTTTTAAGTGTAAAATAAATCAATGTATTATGAACGATTATTAACGTTTAGAAACAGAAGAGTTTTTTATTCATAAAATTTAAAGCACAAAATAATTCTACCAAAGCTCGCAACATTATGAACAAATTCTACACGATCCTTTAAATGAATATTCCCAGCAGTTTCATTTCAACAAAAAAGGTTGTAAATGTGAAATTTCATACATTCCCATGTCATAATATTATTATCATGTGATTGATGGCCTGCGACCTAAAAACTGTCTTGATGTTCTAGATTTTGAGCGTATCAATCTTTGACAGGACTTTTCTGACAATGAGTAATGTGGCGAAATTTGTAATCATAATAATGCTCATTTATATGCGTTTATCTGTATTATGTTATAGAAATTATAATAGATACCTACAGTTTTAAAATGGCAATATTTCAAATATGATTTAGGCGTGCAAAGTCGCTGGATTTATAACTGTTTTTTCAATAGTACCAATTTATTTACTTAATATTTTCTGTTGTACAAAAATTTCATAGATTTATTTCATCATATAAAAATAATAAAGGTCGCTTTCATCAATTCAATTTGTATAGAGATCTCAATTTTTCTAGAAATATAAAATAAATTCTCTATTAGGCGTTTAGAAGCAAATACATTCGATATCTTAACATTTTCGTCTCTCATTGAATATAAATCAGAACAATCGTATGAATATTTCCAATAAGTTCTCAATACGATATAAAATGTATGAATCTATCAAGGAATATATTCTAATTCTGTGTAATCTGCTTATTTGATTGACATAAAACGTTATGGGCTCTCATCACAATGGGCAGCGTTGGGCGAGTGGAGGCAATCACGATAATGTATGCCTAAAATATGTCTATGATGGGCCGTCATGATATACCTATGTTTATTGGCGGCAAACATCGACGATCATTTGTTGGGCCAACGTTGTCCATTGTGAAGAACATTACATTTTATACACAAAAGTCGTAAAGCAGGTAAAGTTATGCGCATACACGAGGCGAGAGATATTTGGCGCGGCTGCCGGTCGCTTGTAGGCCGACATGATAGCAAATAATTCCCGCTAGGCCGCTTGTCTGTTCTGGCTTAACTAAGAATACAATATTAGCTGAACTTGTAGAGTAATTTGGAAGGTCATTTTTGAGATAGCTATTAAATTTTTTGCTGTTGAAATTGTCGGTTTTTCTGAAGTTATATATCAAGCAGAACAAAAGGTTTATTTAAATAATAAGAATACTTGTAAATATACCTGTACATTTAGTTTCTAAGTCAAAATCTATAATTTTAATAATAATATTATAATAAATCCAATTTAGTTCCTATTACACGAGTCGAAACCATTTAAACTAATTAATTAGAAAGCTTTACCAGCCTTAAAGATTTATGGAGATGGGAACCCTACATAGAATAATGAATAAATATGTACAATGTAAGTATTTACATTGTATAAAAGTAACTTACATTAAAAAAAAACTTTCAAAAAACAAGTTTGATTGAATAAACGAATTTGAATTTGAATTTGAACTTTCAAAAAGCTGTCCCTGGCATATCTAGTATTATATTATCTGTGGCTCTACTAAAAAATTTAGTGAATCTATGAGTTCTTTAATCTAAACATTTTGAAAAAAAAGTTGCTTTAAAGCATTAACAACATATTACATAAATAAACTATACACAGTAATCCGGTATTTACATTGGCATGGCGTCAATATGGCCTATCGTACGTATATTTAAAAGCATATCCGAGCATATTATAAAAATAAAACCTTTACCTAATCCTGTGACGGTTACACGATATAATAAAAGGCGTAAAATTCGTTTAACGAGTATATTCCGTATTCGCCAGGGACATAAACACGCATTGTTTGGCGACACGCTCGCCTTCCTTCCTAACGGCCAACTAGCTATGTATTATACATATAAATGTATATGTAATATGTATAAGACATATTTAGCAATATCGAGAATTCAGTTCTTTGGTTAAGTGATTTGAAATCTGTCGTTATCTAGTACAAATGATCAAATAAAAAAAAGACGTGTGGCACTCGGGGACTGCCGCGGTAAAGCTATTGCATGCTATGCCTTCAAGCCACACCTCCGCGCCCGTCGGAGTGGGGAGCGTGAGGTTTTTCGTTACGCAATTTCTGGATTCGGTCCCCGCGCTCAAGGCCCGCGATGGAAGCTATGCAATAGCTTAAAAAAATATGAAATCGCAGAGGCTGCAAGAATTCTCATCAGTTACTGCCATCCAAAAACTTATAAGACGTTTTAATATGATGTATAGTTTTTGTCGCACTCAAGCACAGTTGCGGGACAAACTTGTATTTATAATCAGTCAGTAACATATTTCTCTAAATGCTTATAATATAAGTACGAGCTCAACTTACTAACCTAAAGCCTATGCCTTTGTAAGTTGGTATGAATTGTTAATATTTAATTTAAGTTACTCACTACTGAATATTAAAGATATATTATTTATGATATTCAAATGTTTATGAAGCCTTTATACATATTATATTAGACTTTCAGGACGGAATTGTTATTTAAATAACGAATAAATTCAAAAAAGATGTCACATAAGTAAATTCGAAAAATATATTTCGTAATTTTAATTTTTCTTATGGTGTTTGCATGAATAATAATTAGACTAACTTATATAATAGAATCATAAGGGCATTAGAATTTAGAACTATTATGAATATAGAGTCTTAAAACAACAGCATTTTCAGGTGTTCAATTAATTATTTTTCAAGTTAGTAAATTAATTAAAAATATCAACACTGAACAAATCAATTATAACAATTCCTAAAGTAAAGCTTTCACACCAATTTGGGGAATGGAAAATGCAATAATAAAAGCAGGAGCTAGGAGCATCTGTCGCCAGCCATGGTGAATATTTAACGAGAAATCACGTGGCTTCAGGTGAGCAGTAAAGCAATTTAATAAAAAGATGGCGCTGCGTCAGCTTGCTAGTTTGCATTTCTGTTGTTTGTGTGAGTGCATTCTGCCTGGAATCTTTTAACGTTAAACTTTAGTTACCTGTTTTGAAATTGTCTGTGTCTTTGTGTACGAGTGTGATCGTGTTTGTACACACGTTTCGAAAAAGTAAATTTGGTCGTAATTCAATGAACGCGCTATTCAACAATATGCAAGGCGTCATAATTATCCGCTGTGTTCAAAGGGCTATGTTACAATCTGCTAACGAGTTGTACGATGAGTGACGTTTGTTAAATCAACGTTCGGTCTACTCATTCAATTGAATATCGTCATTCAATTAAGGCGCTAGTCCTTCAATAAAATAGCAGATTCAACCAGATGACGGCGAAATATGTAGGTATATTATAGATACAAATATCGTTGGAAATACATCGTAAAATCTAAACGTAATTATGAACAATCCATAAAACGTAGCACGCTCGAGTGAAGCTGGGGCGACTACCAAATATGGTAAAGTTGAAGGGACATTTATCGGAATTTCTCGCAAACGAACGTGAGTGCAGAAATTCAATAACTTTGCGAATGTGGCCTGCTCCGTACGATAATTTGATTGTACCGCATTAATATCGATTTAACTGAACAGCGGCCACTTTGTTAAGTGTTTCAGTTTTAATGGCTACAAAGGTTCCGCCTTTGGGAATACCTGGATTATTGGTTATAATAGCGTGTGCTACTTCACTTGGTTACGCTTTACGCTCTTGTTGATCCTGGACATTGCGTGAAGGTTTGGCCTCGCTACGGGATAACAATTTGTTTGATAATATGACTGTGTTTCTATTCTCTATTGTGCATATTATAATTTATGATATTATGAAATTAAATTTTAATGTTTAATAATGTTAACTTGTACAATTTGGAGTGAAATTCGTTGCTGTGTTTCTCTGTAATTTTATAATGTAAACGGCTCTATAACTTATAATATATTATCTTGCGTATAATACTCTGTAGGTACCTAAAATATCACTTTAATTTGGAAAGTGTGTTGTCATTTCAGCTGACAACTGAAATGCTCAATATACCTTCGCCATTAATAAAACTTCAACTGATTGAAATTGGGCAATTGAAAGCGAGATATAAATAGAGTTCCTTCACCGTTTAATGGGGTTAACGCATTTCACAGATGGGTTTTAAGAGTGACGTTACCCCGGTATTCAGCTCGACCGCGACATTTCCTCTGGGAGTCGAAGTTGGGACTCCGGCCCTACGGTTGTTAGAACGATGCGCTCCGATGGTTATGAAGTTTACGGTTATGAATTATAATACGAATTCCATAACTTTTCCAACCATTTAACAGTTATTGTAATCTATATTTAACTATTAAAAGTTTGGATTTCAAATTTAAATTTATGTTCTCATATAAAGCTTTGTGTTGTAATTGTACTATTATAACTCTAGTAATTGTTAGGAATAACGAACTCTGTCTATGAATAATGAAGTATATTAATTTCTACGAGTACTATGTATTATCATGTTCATTGTAGTTGATGAGACAGGTGCTCGTTAATATTAATATTCCTTCACATTAATTGTAACACTAATTAAGCGAGCGATAGAATGGAACATAATATATAACCTTTTTGGTGAGCCCTTGTTACTTATTTTCGGTCCTACGTCACATTGTACTAACTCTTCATCCTGTCACCACCTGAGCGACTTTAATTTATATACCGTATATACCCAAACTAGCTGCGCTCCGCGGTTTCGCCCGCGTGGCTCCGCTCCTGTTGGTCTTAGCGTGATGATATATAGCCACAGAACAGTTTCATCAATTCTGTGTATATGTTCTACCTATAGCCTTCCTCGATGAATGGGCTATCTAACACCGAAATAATTTTTCAAATCGAACCAGTAGTTCCTGAGATTAGCGCGTTCAAACAAACTCTTCAGCTTTATAATATTAAGTATAGATTAACAGTCACCAAGCAGTATACAACGTATTTATTTGGATGTATTTCCGTGTGTACACTTATAAGAATCTATTACAAGCAGGCAAACCTAAAGGGGACAGGCGAGATTTATTCCCGCATTAGTTTTCCGTCGGTCTGTCCACTCAGAGGCATGTTAACTTATTCGCTCCAGGCGTTCCCAGTTACTTACAATTTCCGCTTACCCTCAACTTTATTTATGTGTCTTACAAAATAAATTTCGTTTAAGTGGTATTTGTGACTGGGCCCTTTGAAGGGACTTTTATCAGAGCTGATAATAGGTTTATTTTGCCGACATGTTTATAGATTTTGCTCGCTTGTTTATGGTTTTTATTAACCTAACCAGTCTGGAAAATCGGATAACCTTTTAGTTACTCTTAACTCAAATCTATAGTTTACTTATGAATTTATTTAATTTAATAATTTAAGTAACATGTACGTGATAAATCAATATACGTATGGATGTAGAGCGAATAATTATTGTATTTTAGATATTGGTGAGATCTAATAGTACCTACTCCTTGTAATAATAATACGGATAAAAGTTATAAATAGAAAAGAAAATTATTATATATTTTATAAAAGTAAATCTGGGCTTCATTAAGGCAAACCTTTCTCGTTTGCTGAAAATAGTTAAATATTAATTTATTCATTAACTTTGAAATTCTTTAAGATTGAATGCCAAAATATGCTAAATAAAGCATTTATTAGATCTCTATTAAATAAGTTTGATAACTTTATTAAATCGAAAGAGGTACTTATTATGAAATTATTTTTAACGTGGATACTTTAGTAAAATATTCAAAAGTATAGATATTATTCGGTCTTCAATAACAAAAACTATAAAACAATCAACGCAGCTATCGCATCAAAGGAATAAAAGATATTATATTCTCTACAGTCATTAAAAAAATATGAAGATGAAAAACCGATCAGAACGCAACGCAATTGTAACAAAAACTTTCTCGTTCATTTTATAAAAACACGGTCAAGTGTTATTCCTATAAAACTCGAACATCCGCGTTTTATTCAGAAATAATAAAATATCCTTACCCTTTCGATGTTTTAAATTATAAAATCGATTGGCCCAACCCTTTATCAGGCTGTATATTTGTGGGGCATATAAATAACAGTGTCGGACAAGGTTCATAAATATGTAAGAGCGGACATACAGGACCTCCACAGTCTACACGATATTATATACCGCCCTAATATAAATTCCTAATAAGCTTTTTGCTCGGTTGTGTCGGTGATATTAGGGTTTGCAATTTGCTAAGTTTGAGCTGTTATGAACTGAACAGAACTAGTTTCGCTGCTATAAACTTGTGCGATGTGAAATGCAATTTATTGTTTTACTGGCTGATGTGAGATTGTCCATATAACTTTAATTTAACATTTCCATTATTCCATTCTGGGATTTTTATATCTAGATAACATACTATTAAAATACTTTGATGGCTAAATAACGAATCTAATTTTGATGAAATTTTTAATGAAAATGATCAAAAATAAGCTGTTTCTCGTGAGGCACAGTTAGTCGCTACGTCATAGTACAAGCAAAGTCCTGCGTCTGTCCCAATGTATGCTTAGATCTTTAAAACTATGCTATGGAATGTGATACGGTTTTTATAATAGATAGAGTGATTCTTGAGGAAGGTTTTTGTATATAATTCATAAGCGGGCGAAGCCAAGGGCGGAAAGCTAGTAGGTAAGTAATTAATAAAACACAATATGTAAAATAGTTTTCCCCAAACCCCAATAAGGAAATCAAAATTCACTTTAATTTGCGTTTTACGATTTGAACAAGACTTCTACTTCCATTTAAACAAGATTGCTTCAACGTTTGCGCTTTACTAGCCAGCGTCCAAACTTTCGCAATTATATTACTAGCTGCTAACCCTGACATCGTTCATGTTTAAAATTTATTATATTGTATTTTTTTTTTATCGTGAAGCAGTTTATTCATAAAATTTAGAAATGTATGTAAAATTAGTCTATGATTCATAAATTGTTTGCAAATTTAGCGTGCTAGCGCGTAAAGTAATAACACACGTATCCAAATATTTGCACACCTAATTAACGATTAGCTATTACTAATATAATAACATCATCATTTTTAGCATTATATACAAGCCAAGAATAAACATGAAACCTACATTTAATATAAAATCCCCTGGGCGGCCGTCAAAGAAAGCTCGAGTACCACAAGTTCACTATAACGACGATTTCTAAAGACCACTAAGCCTACGTAAATGTGTGAAGGTATTTTTATTTTCAAAGCAAGTGCAATTTGACCCGAGTACGCGGGGCGAACGCGGGGGTGCGGGGTAGCGGGGAGAGGGGATCCGGCTTTGAACCGCCCCTCCCACTGCCCCCCGCACTTAAGAAGATTTATGTTCCTTATAGTATTTATTTCTGAGATTTTTAAAGGTCGCAATCACGGGCGACATCAATGCTTTGTCACATTCGACGGAAAATTCTGGAAGCGTTCCGCGCTGTAAAGGATTGGAGTTTTAAGTTAATTGAAGAGTTTCGCGAATTTAACGTTTACGTCGTTAGTCTTTGAGTATCTTGGGATTTTAGTGAAAGCTAATTTTAATACGTAAGAATAATTTGCTAGTGGTAAGTTATTTACAGTGATATAGCCAAATTCTTCATATTCCGTGAAAAATAACTGCGGTGCCAGCTATGTTAAGATACTGCTCTGCATGTAGCAGCGCAAGTAATAGAGTCATATCCTACGAATATACTGCAATCACTGTGGTATCCTAACTATAAACCTAGGTATTAAGAATATTTAAATTATTGACATTATGTTAGAATGTTTATATGTACGTATTTAAATTGACCAATATTGTTGAAATAATGGCGTGGGCGGACGTAGTATAAGTAAGCAAGTCCTACTAATATTATAAATGCGAAAGTTTGTGAGGATGTGTGTGTGTGTGTTTGTTACTCTTTCACGCAAATACTACTGAACCGATTACAATGAAAATTAGCACCTATATAGAGAGTAACTTGGATTAACACTTACATATAGGTTTTATCCCGGAAATCCCACGGGAACGGGAACTATGCGGGTTGCTGTGGAAACAAACATATACAATTTAGCGTCAAAAAAAAGCTATTTACGTACAAAGGTTAGACACTTCGCTAAACACGAATTAATATCAGCATTCAACTCGTTCCAAATAATAACTAAAACTGCAATGTGATTTCGCTTTCAATAAAAACGAGTACAATATGCATTTGATTTTATATTCACGTACAAAACGGTACGATTAGAAGTTTATAACAAACAGTTATTTATATAAGAGTCAATTTAAAGAGTGAACGTTGATGCATAAGCTTTGTTTTAAAATAAAATAAAAATGACAGAAATGAGAGCTGTTTAAATTACAAATAAAAATTTTCTCAGAATTGATTTATAGGTTTTCAAAATAATAATATGTCTGTCTGTCACGAAATATATACTACGTGCTCTACAAAATAATCACTAAAACTTAAGCCTATTTTTAGTACCTATCATTTTTTTGTTTTTATTTCTGTAGCGATTAATGGTAAAACAACACTCGTAGCAACGGAAAAACTAGGTATCAATAATAAAGACATTCCAACACAAGATCATAAACTACTAAAACTAACAAGTCAATCATTTATAACACAATCAATTAAAACAGACACAAATTAACATAAATCCCAAACATACAACAAAACAAATAATTTCGCAGAGCAGTCCCAGTGAAACAGAATTGAAATTGGACAGCAGTTATGTAATAAATAAAATTATTTGCACATACTAGCTGGTCTGTAATTAAGTCATGTCACTAACATGCAAATTAAACTGTATAAATTATGGCGATACATGGACGGTGTTAAAATATACAAACGATTGTTTTACTGATTGCTGTCCGCTGCAGGGCGTATGGATGATAATAATATTATATGATTGACTAGCTGTGCTCCGTGGTTTTATTCGCAGTGCTCCGCTCCTGTTGGTCTTAGCGAGATGATATATAGCCTTCCTCGATAAATAAGCTATCTAACACCGAAAGAATTTTTCAAATCGAACCAGTAGTTCCCGAGATTAGCGCGTTCAAACAAACAACTCTTAGTATAGATACAAGTATAGAATATTTTATCTCTATCCCTATTGATGTGCACTGTAACGTGACGAAAATGTTATTTATGTATGCTTAATATATAAATCGAATATAATATTATACATAATATCTGTTATAGTACTTATGTACCAATGCTATAAAAGAAATCGTTCAGGAATCTGTGTTCATAAAACTGTGTGTAGGACGTTACCTCTTCACAATATGCATATAAAAATACTTTAATAAGTTGTTACATAAATAGGAATCAGGCCACTTATTTCCTATTTATAGACAATACGTTTTGTTAAAGAAAAATGATTGAAAACTTATTGTTACGTGTAGAGTTCAATAATTTCTCTACACAACCTTCATTTGCATACTATACATATTATTATATGAGCATTAAAATATATTCCGTCTGTTGAATAAATAAATAGATTATAATATAGTTCGTTAGTTTTCGAAAAAAAAAATCCTATAATACATTACTAAAGTTTAAGCGATAGATATCGAAGCTTTTAAGCGATAAGGTCACCTTTTGTACTTTACCTCGCATCCATACAAACATATTATTATATACTGTACATTGTAATGTTAATAAATGGTGTGGTACAATAAATGGTTAAATAAATAAATAAAGTTTAAAATAAAACGAAGTTTTTCATTTGACCTATATTAACCCTCATTACAAGATTTACCACAAAAAACATGACACAAATACAAAAGAGCCTACAAATTCACACTTCAACGTTTACAGAGACATCTATCTGTAGACAAAAACTCGTGTATTCCCGTCACGAAGCATTATATTATCAGAACCATTGCAGACACGATCGCGCGATAAAAGATTTTAGATCGTAATCTGTTACACATAAATAAGAGAATTGCTTGATTTGCCGTGTGACGTGTTTGAGGATTTAATATGGAATGCTATTTTGAAAGAAAATAGGCTTAATAGTTGTGTCTGGTTGAAATATACATAAGGTAGTAGATATATAAATGTCTGTTTAAAAATATATTTTGCCAAATACTACTTACTATACTTAAATTTTTAAGTTTAGTTACTTTTGTCGAAGTTTATTAGTTTAGGAATAGGAAATTACTACTTTAAGTAGGTTAAAATATTTATACAATCAACAGCAATACTTTGCGATGTTATTTGGAAAGTAAAAGTTTGTAAATATTTCGCGAGAACACTGCATTTTCACAGATTTTAAAGTAGGAGATACATAATATCATAATATATTATCTCGGACCAATTTTGGAACAAATTATCAAATCCATTCAGTCGTTTAGCTTTGAAATGTTAACAAACACACACGCAGAAAAAGCTCTTATTTAGTACTATCATATTATTATGCAATTTCTTCACACTTACCATTAAATTAACATAAAATAGTTCACAAATTACTCTCATTATAATAACTACAATTAAAGCAATTATAATAATAATAATAATAAGGGCGTAGGGATGTGACGACCCCATCGCCCACGGTTGGAATATCTATTGTCTACGTGACAATAGATATTCCACCCGTGCAATCAGTCAACCCGCAGGACACCTTGTGGCGGGGTGTCGGGGAGTAGCGACCCCGCGGGAACCGAGTGCTCCCGGGGGAGGCCCCTGTCTTCATCTCCGGCTCGCCTTCACCGGCCGGTCGGAGTGAAGCCTGACGAGGACAGGACCCCCACCTCTGGCTTGCCTTAACCGGCCGGCCAGAGTGGAGTCGCGAGAGCTTTTAGCTCGAAGGGTGGATGCGAAGCGTAAGTGGCGAGTGGGCACGTGATGCTGGACCCTCAGGGAGCGCGTGATCGTAGTTTAAAGTCCAGGGACGCCTCT
>CAJQZN010018977.1:0-12914 GCA_907164685.1 Colias eurytheme | reverse complement strand
GCAGTTTGTGTTTGTAAATCGCATTGTGTATCCCATACAGGCTCTTTATTGTATTGCGATTTTCCGTCTTTTGTGTTTCGTTTTTTGTGAATATATAAACATTCATCAACACCGTGCGCTAAAAATGTGAGGATGGTTAATTTTGTGCGAGTTTGGCCACAGCGTTCGCTCGACGT
Organism: Colias eurytheme; assembly: GCA_907164685.1. Taxonomy (NCBI): domain Eukaryota; kingdom Metazoa; phylum Arthropoda; class Insecta; order Lepidoptera; family Pieridae; genus Colias; species Colias eurytheme. Next base: position 12,738 of record CAJQZN010018977.1, on the reverse strand, counting down.
ATTGATTTTTGTTATTTGCATCGCGTCTGCAATCCTGTATCTGCAGCCATTGTTGAATGAATGTCCAATTATGGCATTTTTTTACCGCCGCAAATCAATGGCTATCCATTGATTTTTTGTCAATATCTCGTGAAAATGAAAGTTGGTTCTGATGCAGGCAAGTCAAGTTGTTTGCGTACAGATTCACATCGTTCATAACATTTATCAAATACTTTTTCCAACGTTGATAAAAGTGAAAGAGTGTCGCTATGCGAGTACGGCAGATATGGTAAAGTATAAGTATAAAAAACAGCTACTTGCGTACACCGTAAATAGACGCATGCTCTTTCCCAAAACGTTAATGCACATGTGAATGTGAATCCAAGATAATGTGCACGCGTTTCAGAGGTGTTATTTTGAAAGCTACCTGACATACCTTACTGTTGTCTGGAAATAGTCGTTCACGTGTGGCAAAATTTAGGTCGCGTCCGTTCCATTTATAATTTTTTAATATCTTTGCTGATGTGATGCTTTATCACCTATAAAGAATTATGGTTGGGTGTGTCTTTCAATTCTTGAATTAATCATTTTTGATGAAACACTGTTTAAGATCAGAAAATCCTTTAAGTTTGAAATGATTAACTTAATAAATCTGAAGTCTTTGTTGAAAGAGGTTAAGCTCTACTCATTTTGACGTTCGATTCCTGCGATTACAACAAGATTTAGTAATTACCGACTGAGATTACTCGGTAATTTATAGGGGGGTGGCTGATATCGAACGCAATCTCAGACGAAGGAAATTATCTAATCTTCATTTAATAAAGTACCGTTCACCACTTTTCATCTCATCGGTCTGAATCTCTACCGATTCTCTACTATATAGACTAACTGTCTCGTCGAGAGGAAAATTAAAGTGAAGTTAAATATCGTGTTATTCATGTTTTACTTCGATCGACGATTTGTTCCATGTTATTCCAAGCATATTCAATTATTTATAACCTACATTTCTGGGTCACGATGATGAACAACCATAACTTTTTATTACAAAAGTAGGCGAAGTTTGTACACGCCTTATAAAACTAGTGGTTGGGGCCATAGCTTGTTGATGTTGAATTTCAGAAGTATTAAAATATAAATCATAATCTTTTTTTGGAACTATTAATACCCATTACCTCATTTAGGTAACTAGAAATTATATGTCAACACCAGCTAGACTAATAAATCGTCTAGACATCTTAATAATATTTTAACCCCTTAAACTTCCAGACCGTTGAACTAGCTTGCCGATGCATAGTCGATTGTATGGGATCTTATTTTGCTAATATCTTCCAAATATTAAACTAATCCATTCAATAGATTGTAAGGAAGTCTTCAAAAGGCTTTTCGGAACTTTTTAGAATGAAATAATAAATCAGTATAGTTCCAGTGTAGGATTAACTTTGAAGACGAGTATCTTCTGCAATCTAAAGCATCATAATAAGTTAAATTATGCTTATATTTTAATAATGTATTATGTGTTATTTGCTTTTTAAATGGTATGATTCCGATGAGATTATATTTAATTTGTCCATTTTTTCACAGTCTAACACAATGTAATTGTTCAATTTTAAAATAAACTTACTTCCAACATAAATAATACTACGTGACCATTGCATTAGCCTAAGTTTTTCAATAGATTTTGGGACGTAATTTTTCGAGTGTAATTTAATAGCGTGGAATCAGTAATTCCTTAGAGTTAGAAAAAAGTGTTACGGAAAATTATCAAGTTAAGATTAAAAACGCCGATCTAAACGGGTCTTGTCGAAGTAACTCCATATATTTTATCTATTTGGGCCTATCAGAATAAAAGTAACGATTATATTTCTTGCTATGGATGAAAGATTTTTATCTTCTTTATCGTTTAAACTGGTTCGATATGTTTAGAAAATAGAGATAACATGAAACACTAATTAACATTGATATTGTGCGGGTTTTTATGTTATCATCTAAATTCTAATGTAACAAGATAACGTAAAGTTCAAAAAGACTGGGGTAATGGGCAAGAATTGGGTAAAAATTAAATATTTTACACTAGCTTTCCGCCCGCGGCTTCGCCCGCGCAGTCAAAGAAAAACCCGCATAGTTCCCGTTCTCGTGGGATTTCTGGGATAAAACCTATCCTATGTCCTTTCTCGGGCATCAAAATATCTCTATACCAAATTTCATGCAAATTGGTTCAGTAGTTAAGGCGTGATTGAGTAACAGACAGACAGACAGAGTTACTTTCGCATTAGTATGGATTTAGGAAGAATTGAGTTATATGTACAGTAAGTATATTTCTTACAGTACTTTAATGTGGAATCTTTAGCAATGGTTATTTGTGCTTTAAATGAGTCAGTTTGGGGCATAACCAAATCAACTTTCTAGTTAGTCTTCAACTTTACTTAATAGACGAAAACTGCATCTGGTAGTTTTAATGACGACCCAGAACAAACCTAGACATACAAATCAAAATGTATTAAAGAATTTTAGATTTAGCCTAATAATATCTGAGTTATTTAGGCGCATGATAAAATTGCTCGCGTGTTGCTAACTTAGAATTTACGTCAAAAGTAATTTTTCAATTGCTGGTTGCATTACCTTAATCATGATTTATTCTTGTAAAAGCAAAACGAACTGTTTCATTTTTAATAGTACTCGTATATATGATCATAAACTTACTGTCACGACTTGGTAGTGTAGTGAATAATGACTATAGCCTCAAAAGGTGTGGGTTTGAAATTTGTATTTTTCAAGAGTCTGGATGATATGCCTTTACAAGAAATATCATCATCGTATCGTCTACTATACAGATACTGATACTGTTATGTATCTTGGATTGTCCTTTATCTAAACTGCACTAACTTTTTCATATTCAAGGGAAAGTTTTTTAGAGCAGAAGCCTAATATGGTAAAAGTAATTATGCCATATGGTGTATAAGAAGCTCGCTGGCAGTTGCGTTATGCGCTTACTTAAATGTCTAGCTCACATCTGCTGGCATGGCTTCAGAATGCAACCCTGCTAACGTGGGGGACATATTCGGCACGTGCTGTCTTTATAACGGTGTAAACTGGTATTAAACATTATTAAGAACCGACACTTTTATTGGTTTATTGTGTGTTAGATGCATGCAGGTACCGGCATTATATTTAATGGTAGACATAATGACTCCATTTCACACGTTGCTATCCTAGTATGTATATTTACAGTGCAGCAAGGATTAATGTATATTGTCGAATACGAACGAAAGTAATAGTCAACTAGGATAGGACAGGATATGGGAGTCAATGAAAATTTTTCTTAAATTATATTTGTATGGATTCAATATTGACATTAAAGCTAGGTATATGGAAAGATTCAGAAATCTTTCCATACACATATACCTAAATCTGTACAATTCAATATTGAAATGTTCAAATATGAAATACCGCACACGCCGATGGATACTAAATTTATTTTATGTTTGCTTACCGAGTGTCACCAAAAACAAATTCGGACGAAAAGATCGGCACGTTTGTGTTACCCGCAGCCCTCGTATATTTTTATTGCTTCACTTTGTCGGTGTCGGGGTTGCTTAAGTCCGCACAGCATGGTGTACTGCTTGTTATTATCAATTTTCTAAACGATATTATTTTTGTTCGCATCCGAAATACGATCAGAAATAAAAACAGAACGTGTTTATTTCTCTATGCTCCAAGATGTGACTGGGAGTAATTTATTGCCGTTTCGGTTCCATTCCATCTGCGTCTGATGTTCTAACTTCTAACTAACGGGCGATCCTTAATGGCCCTGAGTCAATATCGCCGAATGATTTATGCCCGTGTCCCTTAAATATTTCCTAATTAAGTATCATTTAATTTAGATGTTGAATCGTTTTCGTCGTTATTGAAATAGTTTGGTCATAATTAAATAAGTGGAGAGATGAACGCGATGTTTCGTGTTTGAATTTTTTGTCGTGTTTAATATAGGCTAAACTAATTTGCCAGCTCACTGGCCGCTTAAATTTTACGATGCGGATTATGAATCAGCGACAGTGCATTCAACGAAACGGGATATTCAGTAAGTGAGCCGTTTGCTCGTTTCTTATGACTAAGCTATTGTAGGTCGCTAGTGTCTCTTTTTAGTGGTAGTTTTGTCCTGAAATGCTGTGAACTATGATTTTCTTGTATTAATGCATCAATTACATCCCATTTACTTGTTTTATTACTTTGGTCAAAGATACCACAATTCAGGTAAGTACCTAGTACCTACATATTATTTTATTTTAGTGTTTGGACCAAATTCACGAGATTTTGATTGATACAGATAATTTTGTATATATAGCCTACCGTACATAATTTTTAAAATGTTTTGACAACATCCGACTATAAGAGAACCATATGGTTCTTAATTACGTAAACGGTAAAGCGTAACAAAACCAATCTTTTGTTTACTTTGGCACGAGTCACAGTAGAACTTAGAATCTGGTTTATAATCTCTTATGGAAGAAAAAGGACTTTCAGATATTACAGATATGATTACAAATAATTTGCATCAAAAATCAAATTCACCTGGTTGCTTAAAACTTAGTGTACAAGCATTATATTCATCAGACTATTTGCCCCTCAATATTGGTATAGAAAAAACGTGATTTGGAATAAGGGTCTTGTCGTTACCCGTATATGTAACGATGTCATCGTCAGCTTTGTATACATGCGTTATCATATCAGACAAGGCTGGCTCGACGCCTCCAAGCTGGTGCTCGACTCGCGCGCCCCCACTGAGATCCCCCCGCCGTCCCCCAAGTAGCCCTCAATTGATGCAGTCTCCGTTCAACTGCTGTGGGGGCCGCACGTCGCTGTCTCCGAACATAAGCTTTTTTCGTGTTCGAGCTTTATCTTCCCATTTCATAATGAAGTGTTATATGACTTCCAACAAAGTATTCTCCTTTTGTGCTGTTTAAATAAGTGCTTGTGTTAGTGATTTCCATTACCGTGGTGACGTCTTTTATCATTGGACAGTTATAACGGTTTTGTTGTGTATCAATTAGTCAACTAAGTTTGTGTTTATATCTATGTTTGTTTCTATCAACGAGATGTCATTGACACATTAAAATCTTTATTGAACAGGTATGTAATGTTAAGTGGGTAATAATTATTGAAAAAGAAAAGCGGTGTTGCTAATTATCTTAATTATGAAAGTAGGAAAACAAAGATTATGTATTGTAATGTTATCTCGGTATAGCGATCAAAAATTGAGGTAATTGCTGTTTGAACAATAACGTAATAATACGGCATATACAGTAATTAAAGGTTATTTATAACTGTAGGTTGCTGTGCCGTTTGTGATGACATAAATATTTAATTATCCCACAATGTGAAAGAAGGGTGGTACGAACCGTATGGGGAAGCGGGATAGCAAATACCTACAATTTGAGGGGTTACCAATTTCGAATCGTTCGCAGCTACAATGGATGGATTTGGGGGAGAATTTATTTAGAGACGCTCATTCATTCATGTTATTGAGTTATTTATATGAATATTGTTTTAAATAACGTGGCTTTGGAAATTAAAAACTAAGCAGATATTGTAATTTGTACACAATTGTTCATTGACAAGTTGGAACATGTAGTGACATGACCCCAAAAGTCTAATGTTTACTGCAACGAGATAATATATTATATCAAAATATAACACACATATTGATGTACCTGCTTATTTTTTCCCAGTGAATTGTAAAAATTTCAACTGATGAATGTAAGTCTAATTAGAAGCAAATTGTTAGAGAAAGGCGAAGATTTTTATTGTCTTCAGTTAATCTTACTTTCTTGTCTAACAATGCTTCCGTTTTTCGCAGATTCATCAGATAAGAAATCATGATTTCCATTAAAATAGTCATTCACTATTTTTCAAAATACCTATTTACAATATTGGTATTTGGTAAATTGGTAATATTAATATTGATTCATCGTTGTAGGTACAAGACCTTAAAACTCATATTGTTTGTTTGCTTAAAGATACAGTAGAATGTAGATACCTATCACATTTAAAGTAGAGTCCTTTTTCGTAGATAAGAATGTAATGTTGATAAACGCGAATGTTTACATTTTAATTGAATTGTCGATTCAATTATTAGATTGTGTTTTGATTATTATTTTGAAGTACTTATAATTGCCTCTTCACTAGATGGAAAATTGATTATGATAGGGTCATTGCGCCTGTTCGCGTCCACATGCCTATTCGCGTCCATTTTGCGGATATCTTTTAGAAAATTCACGAAAATAAGTATACTTTTAATAAAATTGTAATAAGAAAAATTTCCGATAATACCTCAATGTATAAGAGACATGCACACATATTCAAAATATGCCTGCGCACCGCCTATCCTATTTAAAAAAAATATTTAATTTTGGCTATTAAACGAGAAAGCTAAAACGCGCGGGATTTTGAGAAAAAAATAGTGCGCAGCGTCGCGTTTGACGGTAAGTATCTTATTGTTAAATGTGAATTTTTGAATATGTAACTGTTTCTTTACTTTGCTAACAAAACATGGAATAGTATGGATTATAAATCAGCTAATTTATTTTACAATTAATAGCTAAAATAAGGTGGACGCGAATTACTACACCGAATTTGTACAACTTCCATTTTGCGTCCATGGTGGGCGCAAACTATACCTATAGTGCATAACAATGGAACATATTGCGTCCACATTGTTTTTCATTACGTAGCAATGAATTGTGTGTTAAAATATGTAATTTAAAATAGACTGTAAATTTTTGACTAAGACTACAAGTTGATAATTAAAATTTTCATTCAAATTAGCTAATTTTTATGCTATTTTTTCATTTTTAAATGGGTATTCTAAGAATGAGACTAGTATCTTTGAGAATGAGAGTCAATAAGTCTGTGGTTAAGAAAATAATATAAACAAAAAAGAAATTTAATTCATTACAAACTAAAAAATAGGGTAGGTAGGTAATCTTAATAGAACTAATTATTATTTATTTACATAACGTAACTTTGTTTTTTGTTAATTTTTAGTTCTATTTTTGATGACAAGATAAATATAAATAAGTTCTTTCAGTTTCCTTACAGTGAATTATATTAATAATATGTTGATTTTAGGATTACGAACCTCAAAAGGAAAAACCGGAATCCTTGTATCATACATCAGTATCACTTTGATATCCGTCCGTCTGTATGTCCGTCTGCCGGTCTGTCTTTCTGTCAAGACCCTTTTTCTCAGTAACGCGTGGAGGTATAAAGCTGAAATTTATATTGAATACTCAAGTCTACAGTCCCTTGAAGCAGTGAAAAAATCAAACTTATAAGCCAAAGCAATCAAAAGATACAGCCGTTTATGCTGCAAATTTTCGCAAATTTCTACATTCGCAAGGGAATCAAAACCTACAGGGTACTTTACGTGAATACAGACACTTGAAGTTTGGTACGAAGCAACGTCTTATAGCACAAATAAGGGAAACATTGAAAAAATAATCATTTACAGTTAAAACATATGAAAAAAAAACAGGTTAATACGGAACCCTCGGTGTGCGAGTCCCATTCGCATTTGGCCAGTTTTTATTAAATAACTATATTCGTAAATAAATAATTTATTAAAATCTAATTTTTATTTGCATTTATCTGATAAAATATCACCCAATACACTCTTAATTCCTTTTCTAAGCTGGTGGACGCGAACTGGTCCACGGGTGGACGCAAACTGGAATTTTTGGACGCGAACTGGGTAAAACGCCTAATTCTGCTATTTGTCTAGATAAATAAAAACCACATGATATTTCCAACACAATTGAAAGTAAATCTTAAAATAGACTATGTTATGAACACGTTACATAAATTTTGAGTTGAAATTTGTTCTGGAACATTTTTATTTTCTCCTGCAAACTTTCCAACTGCACTAAGTGGACGCGAACAGGCGCAATTACCCTATGTGAAATAAAGCAAGAAAGCAAATCTTATCACCCAAAGTACCAAAGATTTGAATTGACTAATCCATACTTAATATTATAAATGCAAAAGTAACTCTGTCTGTCTGTCTGATACTCAATCACGCCTGAACTACTGAACCAATTTGCATGAAATTTGGTATAGAGATATTTTGATACCCGAGAAAGGACATAGGATAGGTTTTATCCCGGAAATCCTACGGAAACGGGTTTTTCTCTGAAAACGCGGGCGAAGCCGCGGGCGGAAAGCTAGTTTCAAATACATATTACCTATTAAAGAACATATGGAGTTGAAACATAAACTAAATAACGTGGATACACTATTTTCCTCACACTTTGAGACCTGGGATTAATTTAAACCTTGATTTTTATCTAACGTGTTACATCTAATAAGCATTTTTTGCACTCAAATGAATCTGATTGCCCTTTGGAAATATTCCATAGTTGCTAGAACAAAAACTTAACGAAGCATCTGTATAACCAGTTACAAGTTCAACGAAGCACAACTGAATGTGCTGATAATTAAAATTTTATAATTGCTATCATAGCGGCAGAAAAGTTCGCATGCATTAAGATTTAATCTCATATCCAAATTATCAAAATGTTCGTGCCTAATTGCTACGATATCAAATTGCGGGTGATGAATAATTATTTCGGGAGTTTCTCCTAGACCTGACGTATTTTTGAGGGAAGTATTTTTTTTAACCATATCAAAAACTTTCCCCAATCCAGAGCATACTTTCTTTTGAAAATTTTAACTGTGCTGTGCATAAATTGAAACATATCTGTGCTAGTCACATATGTAATATGATTATCATTTGCATTCTTTTGTTTTTATCATTGTAAAATGAATGGTGTTGCTTCCATTTCGCATGTAAATCAAGCTTGCTTCATAATTAGAGAGAGTGAAAGCACCGCATTTCAATATTGGCATCAAACAGGGAAAAATAATATGTTTAAAACGTATGTCCACATATAGAAATCACTTCATAGAACATACATGGCATTAATTTGCTTTATTGTTGTGAGACCGTTCACTCGTAACCGGCGCAGGACACTGACCCACTGTCCGTTAAGTTCGATTTATAGTCGCCCATGTCATATCAACATCGTAAATAACATTAACTCATATTTATTACCACTTTTTAACCAGTTACGCAACGAGAGAACGCAAGCTTGGTATGAATTGCATTAGGCAATTGTCACGAATGTTATTTTCTTACTTTTACTCACAATCCGTTTTAATACAGAAACTTTCATTTTCTTCTCGGTAAAATTGTGAATGCACAGACTAATTGCCCTCTTAACCTCTACAATATTTCGTTTTTTTGTTACCATACTTGACATAAATTCTAGCTGTCCTATTTTAAATCTGGCTTTTAATGTTATTCTTACAAAAAAATTGTACTGATGTATGATATGAATGGTAACTCTGTCTCTTTTTTGTTTTGATTTAATGAATGAAGTAATAAGGTAGGTTCTATCAAGAAATTGAGAATGTTCCGAGCATCCTGGTTCTTTGCTAAGTTATAATGCTTCTTACCAAATAATTTTACTGACCTATAAATAACAATGTGAAAGCTTCAGACCGATTTAGTACAATAGACCTGTTATAGCTTGTAGCACTTGTCTGTTTAATAACAATTTGTTGGTACAAATTTATATTCGTCACCTCTTTTGTTCTTCGATGACTTCATTCAAATCAAGATTTGGTTGATATTACAAACAAGTTTATTGACGAGTAGTTTATTATCATTAATCATGTTTATAGTTTATGCCTATTATTAAGGAGGTACTCACCAATACATTTATTTGACTGGCTCTTGGCATTACTTGGTTCTTACTTCCAGATGCCTTCTTTATACATATTTAGTTTATTCTTACTATATTGATCATAGCAATTATTAATTATCTATTCACTTGTTATTATTATACAAACAATACATCAATTCATAATAACATACTTATTCCTTGAAGATACGTATTTCTTTTGTATTTTGTCAATGACGGCTATCATTCGCTTCCAGAGACATTTCCATCATGTTTTATTCATTCGCATTCTTTCTCTCGTGCATTGTACGCATTTGTAATTACGTCTAAGATATGTACATTAAACAATCGGATCAAAGTTCATTGAACTAAAGTTGACATTCATTTGTCATTAATATTTATGACGATTCTCATAGTTTGGGTAAGGAGACACCTTCGTTTTTACAATATGATTATTATTGTTGAAGACTGCAGGTGCATTTTTATCAGTTGCAAGCATGCAATTCTATTCATACTCTGGTCTAATCTTATTAGCATTCTTAATATCTTCATTTTATATTAAGTTTTGCTAAGATTTTAATCAGTTTATATCTTAAATCAGTCAAACTGAGATGAAGTTTTTTATAACGAAGTCAAACTTAGTCTACAAATAGCGAGAGTTCGAAGGCATCCAGCAGTTGGTGAAAGTTTTGTATCTTTCATTTGCATATTGAATTTTGTTTTAATAATAAATTGAAATATGTAGTTGCAAATAAATTCAACACGGAATATTTCATAAAATAATTAAGTATTCATGGTATTAAAAGCATAATTTATTAAGCATAATTTGTTGAAAGAACTGAAATATTTTCAACTGTTTAAATAAAATTTGATCTGTACAGAAAGGTACAGAAGTTAGCATGTGAAATAATTTACCTACAAAAGCTCTGTGCAGGCAAATTGTTGTAGCAACTTGCAGAATTGGTTTCCAAGAACATTGAACGTGTACGCAGACAGCATACCTAATCTTAACATCAATTTCAAACCTGCTAGCTAGAAACGAAGATTTACTATTAACATAAATCTATTGCAGATTTATCCTCTTGCGTAAATTCGATTTGGTTACTTAATATTCCTAAAAGAAAAGAAAAGGACCGTTAAGAAACGAAAAGTGCTGATTAAAGTACCAATAATACAAGTGTTACATTAATTTTTAACGATTCGCTACTAACAGAAAAAGTAAACGATTTGTTTCGTGAAGTTATAATACCTACACTACCTGAGCAGTAAAAACGGTCGATAAACAATTAACAACTGCCATGTGAGAACAGTTGCTACCAACTTCATACAGCGGCGTGAAATTTTGATTAGAATTCTCGGTTTATTTACCAATCCATAACATAATCAGCGTTCCAGCTTATCGGGCACTAAATACTAAAGTAATGATTCATTCGTATAGAAGGTTTCAAAAGTCCATTATGTAATCAACAACGATGTCACGGCAAAGAGATCACTGATTTCACTGACAAAGATACCAGCAGTACGTTGCGACACCCGTATAATGAAGATTATAGATAAGCGTCCTGTGTATCTAGTTGGAGATCAAATTTGAATAGTACAGGCCAATGTCGCTTGTCAAAAACAAGCCAAGTCAAGGTCCCATTGATGATCTGTCGATGGATTTGGTGTAGCTCATTAACTATGGCACAATCTAGCTGAATTTAGGTCGGCGTGGCTGATAGCTAATGCTCGCGTACGTTGAGATGATTGATTCGATTGTCTGCATTGATTTTTTTTCGTCTGGACGACATATTGTAATATTAAAGCATGTTTTGCATTGCAATTGAATTTGTACTGTTGTTTACGTAATTGTTTTTTTTTGAGTTCTTAGTGCTACATGTTTTTTCACTGCGATTGTTCTTAGAAATGTTTCGAGATCTTACGTAGCTTATTATAAAAAGTTATAAACGTAAGGATTACCTATTGCTATCTTTGGTAAGTAATAAATATATTTATTACTTAAATTATTGCGTATTAAGAAAAGTCGATGAACTCACTTAGTTACATCACGATGGCCACGCCTGTTTTGGAAACAACCACAGTGTTCATGTTTTTAATTTTTCATACAGGTAACTTCAGCTAACTCTGGTTTCCTACCAATTATCAGGACTCAATTTACTAGTTTGTTTTACTGGTTTTCGGCTCGTTGTTTTGACTCATGTTGACTTCACTCCGAGCGCCAGCTTTTTCCCTATAAATTAGTTCAGGACGTTTTGGATGTAGTTTATCTAATTATTTTTATACAAAGACTGTAATATTTTCATCTCTAATGATTATTCTGAGCTTACGTTATTCAATGTTTTCGATAAAGGCATAAAAACTAAGTTCCAAGTACGCAGTGATGTTTTTGTATTTTTGTTACGTTTTACGAATTAACCAACGAGCAAGAATTTTGTTTATATGTTTTTTACTAACAAGGACTTGGAGTACAAGCTGCTTATCTAGAACAATCTTTATTATTTTATACTATCAAAACTAGATATTTAAGATTATGTTCCGAAATATCAAATCTAATATTATGCACGGGTTCCCTACAAAATGTATAGGATGCATTATATGAAATTCGACGAAATTATAAATATATGCTTATTAACCAATAGAAACTACTTTTTAATCCTTACATTTCTAAAGGTTAACGGTACTTATTATTGAAGTATTCTAGGTCTAGGTTTTACATTTTTTATATTAACCTTCCAAAGGTTTTTTGCCCTTTGCGTGTTAATGAAAATTTTCGACGGTACATAACCGAATTGATTAACGATATCAACATAATCTTTATGAGCCACCGTAAAGGTTAAAGTGTGTTTCTTTCTGATAAGAACAACGAAAACACTGGAGAAAGTATAATCATGAAACTTATTCTATGCGTCAACATATCTATCTTTTTTGTAGTGATTGAACACCTTTTGCATGGAGATACCTTCAAAATTTAAAGATTTTTCTTAATATGTGTGTGTATGTATTATCTTACAAGTGCAATGTA
>CAJQZN010018971.1:0-13485 GCA_907164685.1 Colias eurytheme | reverse complement strand
TTTGTCAGTTGATATATTATGTGTTAAACCAGTCGGTTTAACACACACACTCACCTACATGCAGCAGGGTCAATATTGTTAGTGCACCTTTAATTGGCTCCTTAATTGTGATGTGTATATATTCATTTTATTTTCTTTATTTAAGAATCATAAAAGGGTGGGTACATATTATTGTGTACTAAGGCTAAATACATTTTTGTTTTTCGTTACGCGTGACATTTTCCGTTACGCACCATCTTTTTCTTATCCCAACCAAGCGTTATTCGACGTATTTCTGTAAAGTTGCATATAGTAAATTAATTTTTGAAAAAATAAGGTCATTTAAAGAAGTTTCACTTCTTACACTAGTACACGCACACATTTTTATAAATATAAGTTGGCGTATGCACAACATGTTATATGTTGAAATGAAATGAAATAATTTGTTTCCATAGTTTACACTTTATTTATTTATCATAATTCTATTACAGGAATTTAAATTGCGCGGTGAAGATCGAAAATATATAAATTCACTATACAAATGCACTGATTGCTTAAAAGGCTTCCCGAGAAAGGACAATTATATACGACACGTCGAGTATGTACATAGAGAGGTATTTATTTATTTATTTATTTTTATTTTATTATTTATTGCAAACACAAAAGAAATAAAGACACATACAGTACAGACAAGAGGAAAATAATGTGTACAAACGGTGGCCTTATCGCTAGGTAGCGATCTCTTCCAGGCCACTGTAAGTAATATGTAAGGAGAGACGTATGTACGAGGTATGTGTTTTTAATGAACTACAAAACAGGAGGTTTTCAATTTTGTGATTTTCACAATTCTACCATGAACTAGCTGTGCTCCGCGGTTTTACCCGCAGTGCTCCGCTTCTGTTGGTCTTAGCGTGATGATATATAGCCTATAGCCTTCCTCGATAAATGGGCTATCTAACACCAAAATAATTTTTTTCGAATCAGACCAGTAGTTCTTGAGATTAGCGCGTTCAAACAAACAAACACTCTTCAGCCTTATAATATTAGTATAGATTAGCCCGGTAATGACGTGAAAGATAGATAAACAAATGTTAATATTTTCTCATAATCCTACAAAGTACGTCTGTCTGTTTGGTATATACTCAAAATTGCTGAATCGATTTTTGCTTTCGTTTTAACACAACAGATAACATGGTTCTCTAGGAAGGTTTTAGTATATATAACTAGATTTGCGCCCGTGGCTCCATCCGCGTTTTCAAAGAAAAACCCGCAGTTTCAGTCTTCAGCTACTCACATACTTAATTTCATTGTATTCGGTTCAGTAGTATTTGCGTGAAAGAGTAACAAACATCCATCCAGTTTATATTAGTAGGATTTAGTAATTTATAGGCTATACAAAAAGTTATAGCTACACAAGAAATAAATATTCTCAATTCGACCGTTTGTTTTTTCTAGTATATTTGAAATCAAAATAAATAAATTTTATCCAGTTCTGACCAGGTTTTTCTTAATAATTATTCTAGTAACAAAACTGATATTTCTATATAATTTACAGACAAAAGGCAAGCTGGTGTGCAATTTTTGCAAAGCGCGATTCAGAATCCCTTGCTACATGCGTTATCACCTGAAAGATCACTACACCAAGTATGAATGCGCCAGATGTCCTGTTGTTTGTATGACTCAGTGAGTATACACATGCTAATATCACAGAATACATAATAGTAGCTATACTCTGTCCATTATATTATTTGCTTTTTGACAGCTTTACGCCTATAAAGGACTAGCGGTCCGCCCCGGCTTCGCCCGTGGTACATATTTCGCAATAAAAGGTAGCCTATGTTCTTTCTCAGGGTCTAAAGATTATCTGTGCCAAATTTCATCAAAATCGGTCCTGTAGTTTATGCGTAAAAACCATACATACATACAAACTTTTCCTCTTTATAATATTAGTATAGATTGTATTGTCTATGTTAAAATGTCATACAAATAATTATTGTGCTTCATGGACAGGCCCCGCCCACTTAATGATGTCTACACAGAATTATTCAATGATGGGTCGATAGATTATAATAAAATACTCTGTAAAATATATCCGATACAGAAAAGCTCTTTTATTATGTTATATAATTTAAACACAAAGACAACCAAATTGTAAGATAGAAACCAATAAATAATAAAACATTAGTTTAGTTTAGTTTTAACATGAAATGCATAGAGGTCTTATTATTAAATATCTTATTAGTTAGTTTACGTTGTAATTATTATTTACGTAGTTACCTGATTCGATTTATTATAATATTTAATAATATTTTGAATTTATAATTGAAATGGTATCACAATCGATAATCTTTTGGACATCACTTCTGGTATCACCCGTCGAGCTGTCAAAAAGCAATTCTTATAGTGGACAGACTATAAACGCTACAGAACGGACACTCTCCGCCTCCCGCCAAAATTAAACACTTACCTCACCCCGCAGAATCACGCTATAGATGGCCCGCATTTTTCCGTAAGGACGATACGCAACGAAGATTGACAACATTAATCAAATTGACTTAAAGTAATTTTATTATTTTGGATTTGTAATTATCGTTTTTCGTAGAAAATGGTTAGATATTGTGCTGTTTACGGGTTATTTCATCAGGAAAACGCGAATTTCTTTACGCTAGTCACAAATGTGCCAACCATAAAGCGTTAACACTCACATTTGCAGTCTCTACAGTGTGACTGTCAAAACGATAATTTTGTATGGAGTGTCCGGGGTGTGCTAATGGCTAAGTATAAAGAGAAAAGAAGAATTGTTATATTGTAGACATCTTACTTTAAACGCGAATAAAATGATTGTTATAAAATAATAAATTGATTTCATTTAATCTATCTTATTTTTAGGCAATCAGCACTGCACCATGAAGACTCTCACAGTGGACAAGTTAAGAAATGCAAACATTGTAATGTGGAATTTAGGTAATTTATATGATAATATATTATTTGTTTAAAAAAAAATAGCCGTTAGAAAATATATAAAATTTCAGAGAAAAACTTCAATCCTATAGTAACCGAAACCCGTTTCGCGTTGTCACGGCATCACGTGTGAACGGCTGAACCGATTTCGATAATCCTTTTTTTATTATATTCCTTGAAGTACGAGGATGGTTCTTATGTAGAGAAAACGTAAATATTATGAACCACGGGCGAAGCCAGTTCAGTTGTTAAGGCGTGATTGAGTAACAGACAGACAGAGTCACTTTCGCATTTATAATATTAAGTATGGACATTAATAATAGTAACATCTTGCAGACATTCATCCACGTTCTACACGCATTTGTCATGCAAATTGGTTCAGTAGTTAAGGCGTGATTGAGTAACAGACAGACACAGTTACTTTCGCATTTATAATATTACTAGCGGTCCGCCCCGGCTTCGCCCGTGGTACATAATATTTACGTTTTCTCTACATAAGAACCATCCCCGTACTTCAAGGAATATAATAAAAAAAGAATTATCGAAATCGGTTTCAGCCGTTCTCGAGTTATGCGCTTACCAACACATTTTGCGATTCATTTTTATATTATAAGAAGTATGGACATTAATAATAGTAACATCTTGCAGACACTCATCCACATTCTACACGCACTTACGAACGCACAGAAGCGACCACGTGTGCACGTCGTGCGGCGAGTCGTTCGTCAGCGAGATCGGCCTCAAGCAGCACCGCAGTGCCAAGCATCGGAGCAACATTGTAAGTATATATTATGTCGTGGCCATATCGTAGATTTGCTCATTTTATGAAATGGCCAATTTAGTTTGGCCAGATTGTTAAATCGTCAACGTTTCACGATTTTCGATCTGGCCAAACGTGGATGGCCATTTCACGAAATGCGACCATTTTTGTTTCTTTTTTAAAAAGCGCACGCTCGCTTTGCTTGCTCGGCTCGTGCGTTGTTTATTAAAGTCTAACCTAACCTAACTGTTTTCTATTGAAAAAACCATTCGCTTCTGGTATTCGCCGGCGCTACCGCGGCACTAACTTAAATGACAATAAACAATTTCTTATAAAATATTCTGAATTTTTTAATGTTTTCTCTCTAAGATATTGTATACGATCTGGCCAAATGTCGATGTGCCATAAAACTATGATGATCAAACTATGTTGGCCATTTCATGAAATGAGCAAATCTACGATATGGCTACGACATGTACACACAGACACACGAACACAACTCGCACACAGTACACAAATAGACACATAATTTTTTAAGCATACTATAAATTAAATTTGTTACACAAAACCAAACAAAAATACAAATCTAGCCAAGCAATGGGATAACTGGGTGTAAACGCACGTAACATACAAACACAGAACTCACAAGCAAGCACATACAAGCTCTAGAATTTCTATAAAATATAACGTTTAAAACAAGCACCTTTCTATAAGACTTAATAAATTTCAGAGCTCCATAATTATGATAACCCCAATATTTTTTAGAACAATTTATTCCAATTTATTAAAAAAAATTGGTAAAAATACTGCCGTGATACAAGACAAAATATTGCAATATACTCAATTATCTAAAAGTATATTAAATGATAATAAATAACCAAACAATAATTAAAAACTACCTAACATTAGAAACTCAAAACACCACACGTTTACATTTTGCAGGACAATCTTGATGACGAGGATGAAAACACGTTTTGTGTTCGTTGCGACAAAAACTTCGACACTAGGAAGGCGTATGAGGAACATTTCATACATTCTGTACTACATGCCGATGAAGGAATGTGAGTATTATTTATACTTAATATTATAAAGCTTAAGTTTGTTTGTTTGAACGCGCTAATATCAGGAACTACGGGTCCGATTTGAAAAAAAAAGACATGTGGCACTCGGGGACTGCGACGGTAAAGCTATTGCATGCTATGCCTTCAAGCCACACCTCCGCGCCCGTCCCCGTGGGGAGCGTGAGGTTTTTTCGTTACGGAATTTCTCGATTCGGTCCCCGCGCTCAAGGCCCGCGATAGAAGCTATGCAATAGCTTAAAAATTTTTCGGTGTAAGATAGCCCATAATTATTGAGGAAGGCTATATGCTTCGACCAACCCCAGCGGAGCAGTAGTATATAATATACTAGTGGTCCGCCCCGGCTTCGCCCGTGGTACCTACATGTTTAAAATCTATCCTATCTCTCAAGTTGGATCGAACTGCACATGGTGTGCGAATTTTATTATAATCGGTTAAGTGGTTTAGGAGTCCATTGAGGACAAACATTGTGACACGAGATTTATATATATTAAGAAGATAGCAGTCAGGGATGATATATCCAATGTTTATAACAAATACCACTCTAGTTTGAATAGGCCTTTACAGTGTCAAAGCTTTTTGATGGAATTTATACATAATGAAATTTTGTTTTAGCGACGATTCCCAGCCGAAAAATATAATCAGAAAGCAAATACTGGAAAAGGTAAGGCAAATCATAAATTATTTTTTTTTATGGCTAGCATGTTATGGACAAAATTATGTTTTATGTTTTCGAGAATTCATGCACTTTGTGGATATAATAAACCAGTAATTTTAATAAAATTAAATAAACTAAATCGTTTCAGCCGTTCTCGAGTTTTGTGCTTACCAACACATTTAGGGATTCATTTTTACTATCCATACTATTATATTATATATGTATATTATATCACTACATAGGCCTTCGGCGGTACCTTCGGCATACAAGGTGGGGTTATTTTAACCCCAACACTTTTAAATTGCGTTGATTTTATATTAAAATGCAACCAAATAACTTAATTTTCACAGTAGCTGAAGTTTAAATATTACCGCGTCGAATCACAGCGTTGAATCAATACTGCGCGCGCCAGGGTCGTGTGAGCAAGTGCGCAAAGTGGTTCCCGGGCGTTTTTTACCCCACGTTGTATGGGACGTTGTCAAAAAAGTTTGTACCTACTTCTGTGTTTTTTTGTTATTAACTGCTACAATTAGTGTTTTATTTATACTTTTTTGTTTTTATTGTAGGTATAGATAGTCAATATGAATAATAATCTGCAGGATGATCGTATTGCGGCGGCCTTATTGGAAGAAAATAAAACTTCGTCGGACGACGAAAACTTTGGGCCAAGAAGTTCCAGGACCACCGCAAAAGCAACCAAGAAGGTCTCAGCGATGTTCTTTCTGTCCAAGACAGAATAACACAAAGATAGGAAGACTCTGAACGGATGTTTCAAATGTAACGCCGCCATATGTAAGGAACATATGCGAATTTGATGTGTCAAAATTGTACTATTTTAGATAACGAATGATCTCGCTCAAATAGTCATAAAGAGCCAATTATTGTGATTTTTTTATAAAGCCTTATTGTCTTATTTTATATAAGAAGTAAAATAATTAAGTTATAAAAGAAGAAATATTTTTGTTGATTTTTTATTTCGATTTAATAACATTTTGTTGAATTCACGGAAAGGTTACGTGATTTTTAAGTTTTTTTTTTTAAATAAATGTTTAATTTGATACTTTTTGTATTTTATTCATTAGCTTATTAATGTACGTAACAGAAAAAACCCATTCAAACTTATTGCACATGATGCACACATAAAGTAGAGACAATCTTTAGTGGGGTTAGTTTAACCCCACGTTGTATAGATGAGGAGTTTTTTTCACCTTGTATGCCGAAGGTTAAAACAAAGTCGCTTTCCCTGTCCCTATGTCCCTATGTCCCTTTGTACGCTTAAATCTTTGAAACTACGCAACGCATTTTGATGCGGTTTTTTTTAATAGATAGAGTGATTCAAGAGGAAGGTTTATATATATAATAAGATCCATTAAGTAGTGGAGAAGTACTGTTATTTTTGAGGTTTCTAATGTGATGTCGTAAAAAATTACATTTATTCCGCTTACATTGCAAACGCAGGCTGAACCCTACGAGTTTAATCAAAATAATGTACTAAGTATTATACACATTGAAAAGGTCTACAGAAAAGTACGCGGTGGTATATATATGTCTATCTCTTATGGATAACCCACAATAACTTTTTTTTTGTCATTTACTTTTTACGACAAATAATGGCTAATTTTCGAAGCGATTTTAACCAATACAGCATTAATCCTTAACCAATTAAATACCATGGATACATTGTTCATTTAATATAGATCTATATGGCTCTTTACACCGTATGATTTAAGTGAATATTTTCGAAGATATTACAGATTTAAAAATTGCGGGACGTAGCGTTTGCGGCCGCCCGGCTATGTATTTTATACCCGTGCGATGCCGGAGCGGGCGCCGGGCCGCTATATTTTTATACCTATACAACGTTCACAATTTTTCTGTAGTGTATATTTTAGTATCAGCATTGCACCCGTGCGAAGCCGGGGCGGGTCGCTAGTTATTATATAATACTAGCGGTCCGCCCCGGCTTCGCCCGTGGTACATATTTACGTTTTCTCTACATAGGAACCATCCTCGTACTTCAAGGAATATAATAAAAAAATAATTATCGAAATCGGTTCAGCCGTTCCCGAGTTATGTGCTTACCAACACATTTTGCGATTCATTTTTATATATAAGATTATAAATGCGAAAGTAACTCTGTCTGTCTGTCTGTTACTCAATCACGCCTAAACTACTGAATTTTCAAATACCAATTTTCATGAAATTTGGTATGGAGATATTTTGATACCCGAGAAAGGACATAGGCTATTTTTTATCCCAGGAAAATGACGCAATCCCGGAAATCCCACGGGAACGGGAACTATGCGGGTTTTTCTTTGACTGGGCGGGCAAAGCCGCGGGCGGAAAACTAGTACATAATATAATAATTGTTTTGTGTAATATAGTAGTTATATATACGTAAAATGTATTTATTTTAAAGTAAATTTTAATTGATTCCAGGTTAAAGGTGCAATTAGTAGTAGGTGAGTGGTTAACATAATAAATAATTAATTTTTTAATAATTAATTCAAAAAAATTGGTTGTCTGTAAAGTTGGTTTACTGGCGATAGTTGAACGTGACAACGTCCGATTGTGCTTCTTTGTCGCTCGTTCCGCGCTCTCGCTTGCACTTCAAGCCTTACATGGAACGCCTCAGAGCGAGGTAACGCCGCATGAGTCATGATTTTTCGTGCGTGCAGCCGGATCTATCGAATTATAAGACGTTGTCACGTCAAAAATACAAAGATATTTTATTATTATTATTATTATTTTATTAACATAGTAGCAATTTCAGTGACACAGGTGCTGTTCGAAAACCAATTCGAAAACCGAACACAGGTGAAGCGAATCGAAAGTGGATGGGAATCGGGCGGAAGAGGATACCAAGGAAACCAACGACTTGTCACCAGGTGAAGAAATATAGTTTTTAATCTATACATATTGTTAGACGTAACTTTTAATTTAATATTTTTGTAGATGAATAGTAATCTACACTAATAATATTATAAAGAGCAAAACTTTGTTTGTTTGTTTGATTGTAATGAATAGGCTCATAAACTACTGGACCGATTTAAAAAATTCTTTCACCATTCGAAAGCTACATTATCCACGAGTAATATAGGATAGGTTTTATCCCGGAAATTCCACGGGAACGGGAACTATGCGAGTTTTTCTTTGAAACCGCGGGCGGAGCCGCCGGCGGAAAGCTAGTTGTCAATATAGTTGTCACTATTTCCTGTCCGAACATGCTTAGCTGTCGAATACTATAAAATGCCGCCTTCCTTTGAATCGTGGCGCAATCGTGCCTAGAGGCACAGACGATGTTTATACGACGTTTGACCCAACTACCCTCACTTTGTTAATAGTCGTTGACTAGCTGTGATTTGTTATCAACTGTCTACATCAATTAGGCAGTAGAATCGCAGTACATTCTTAATACATAAAATATATGTGAAAGAAGCTAGAAAGTAGAATAGTGTCTTTTTCGATTTTTCGTGAAAAATCGTTATTTTGTGAAAATATCGATTTTTTGTGAAAAGTTGCTTTTTTGTAGGTTCAATGGTCAGTAAATATAGGGAAAAGTAGCTAGAAGGTAGTATAGTGTCTTTTTCGATTTTTCGTGAAAAATCGGTATTTTGTGAAAATATAGATTTTTTGTGAAAAATCGCTTTTTTGTAGGTTCAATAGTCAGTAAATATATTGGAAAGTAGCGAGGGTAGAAAAGTGTCTTTCGATTTTTCGTGAAAAATCGGTATTTTGTGAAAATATCGATTTTTTGTGAAAAGTTGCTTTTTTGTAGGTTCAATGATCAGTAAATATAACGACAAACTAATATTTAACCTAGATCCCGTGTAATTTCTAAAAATATTATAATAAAATCGTAGGAAAGTCAAAGTAAGTTTGAAGTTTGAAGCCATATAGTCCTAGATCCCACCGCAGGATTATTGCGTCCATAGTTTCAAACTCAAACTCAAACATTTATTTATTCAATTAGACTTCTTCTAGAAGCACTTTTGAAACGTCATTAGGTACATATTTTTAACATTTACCACAGATTCGGAAAGCAGTCTACGGAGAAGAACCGGCAAGAAACTCCATAGTTGCTCTTTTTAATCATGTCAGTTTGACAATTTAATTTTATAAATTACATATGTAACATCATATATTATAGTAATATGCCAAAGAACTGTCCTGTAGTTTTTACGCGACAACCCTCCATGGGTTTTTATCGTCCATATATTCCTTAATACTGTTTTTTTGATGAAACCAAAATTTTACGTATATTTATAGTGAGGAGAATATATATCGACTAGGTTGCTAGTCAAAATATTTATCGAGGAAAGCTATAGGCTATAAGACCAACAGGAGCGGGGCACTGCGGGTAAAACCGCGGGGCACAGCTAGTGCTTTATAAATGTGTTTCTAACTAATTATTATTATTTTTTCGCAGTGCGGCAAATTTTTCAAAACGCAAAATGAGTGTATGAAGCATCATTACAAAGAACACCCGCGTACTTCTTTCTTCCCGCCGAGTGAAAGACACATTTGTGAGATTTGTGGCGCTTCTTTGGCGGTAAGTCTTTTGACGTGACAACGTCTTATAATTCGATAGAGCCGGCTGCACGTACGAAAAAACATGACTCATGCGGCGTTACCTCGCTCTGAGGCGTTCCATGTAAGGCTTGAAGTGCAAGCGAGAGCGCGGAACGAGCGACAAAGAAGCACAATCGGCCTTAAGACGTTGTCACGTTCAACTATCGTCAGTAAATCGACTTTACAGACAACCAATTTTTTTGTAATTTTTTTTCTCAAATTTAAATTATTTTTATTTGCTAGAATGTTAATTGTTAGTTTAATTAGTTTCTAATATAATAAGTTGTAATACCAACAATATTATGTGGCCAGTTGAATTTATTATTTAACCCGCATTTGTTCCCGTTTCCGTGGGCCATCGGCATAAAAACTATTCTACATGTTAATCCAAGTTACCCTCTATATGTGTGCCAAATTTCAAGAAAGTAGTTTCAGCAGTTTTTGCGTGAAGTAGTAACAAACATCAATGCATTACAAACTTTCGATTTTATAATATTAGTAGGAAGGATTTGATGCTTTTTTTGGAAAAAATACGATCTTTTTTTAGCTTTTTAGGAAAAAAGACGATTATTTTTTTTTATTTCTAGACATATTTTTGGAAAAATATGATATTTTGACGTGATAACGTTTTTAAAATCGTTTTAGTCGGGTGACATGTTCAGAAACTTGTGTCACACCAAAACCTCACGAGCGCGATCGCAGGTATAACGAGAGAGAGACGGACCGATCTCCCGTCTCATCTCGAGCGCTGCCACCAATAAGACGTTATCACGTAAACATCTCGATCGTAAACCTACTTTACAAACAACCAATTTTTTTTTATTATATTTTTTATCGATTTCACAGCCGGGAAGTATAAAGGCCCACCACAACAGCCACACGAAGCAAATATTGCACACTTGTAACATTTGCGGCCGACAGTTCGCCGCTAGCGTTTCTTATAAACGACATCTTTTGGTATGATTATTTATCTATTTAAGGGCCGATTTTTAAATCCTTGGTTAAAACTTATTCGTCGAATAATGTATTAAACTACCATTTTAAAAACGTATTCTAATTGTCCGTATTTGACAGTTTACATGACATTTTAATATTATCGTGTAATACTACGGATAAGTTTTATCCAAGCATTGAAAAATCGGCCCTAAACTGACTACTTACTTGACTCACCGATTGGCTTGGTTGGTAGTGGCCCTGCCTTCCAAGCCAGAGATCGTGGGTTCGATCCCCACCCGGGGCAAATATTTGTGTGATGAACATAGATGTTTGCTGTGTGTCTGGGTGTTAATTATCTATAGAAGTGCATATTTATTTAAATTATATATGTGTAAGAAATAACACGCGAGTCCTGGTTAAGTATTAGTTTGAATGTAATAAGAATGTAAAGATTGTCTAATCTAAAAATGAACGCCCTTCCACTAAACTTAATTGTTTCAATGTGTGAGGACAAATAATTATTGAACCACTTTTATATGTGTGCGCGCGGCGATTCTACTGCAAACTTTGACTTTCGCGCACTGATTTGTCAACTAATCGGGCGATCAGTTCAGGTGCCTAGCATTGTATGGCGGGGAGAGTGCGCTATGTACGGAATGACACGTCCGTTCTGTCGTGCATCGCGTCATTTATGCACTAGTTGGCCAACTGGTCCTGTCGTTCGGGCATGGACTGGACTGGAGGACTGAACGACCAATGAGGCAGACCAATTTGTGTGTATTGCGTCTATACACGTACTTTGAATGTGAGCGTAAACACAGTGGAGGGGCGTTCATTTTTAGATTAGACAATCTCTACTGCGATTCTACACAGCTAGCTACCTAATTGATGTAGACAGTTGATAACAAATCGCAGCAAGTCAACGACTATTAGCAAAGTGACTCCGAGCCCTAGGCACGATTCGTACTATTAGTTTGTGGTGTATTTGTGTTTAAAAAAAACACAAATATAGTAAAAATTATTTATTTTCACAACACAACTTTTATTCACAATATATGTATATATGTATTTCACTTTATGATTCACAGTATAGAACTTAATGAATTCTATAATTTAGAATAGGATTCGTCCCCTGCACCCCCGCGCGGTTACTGGTCACTAGTGCTCCTCTCAGGCTAAGCCGGAAAGACCGTAGCTTAGGTGGTTTGCGACCATTAAGAGAGAAGCCGGTAAACTAAAAAATCAAAGCGTTATATACATACAATATTGCTGACACCGCGATATAGGCCGGTGGGGTTTATAGCCCAAGTCAGCAATATTGGACGGTGTAACAGTACGAATGCTGAAAATATATTTTCGATGTTTTTTTTTTTTAGACGCACACAGGAGAAAAGCCATTCCCATGCACGCAATGTGGGAAACGGTTCACGCAAAGCAACAGTTTGAAGCTCCACCATAATACTGTTCATCTCAAACAACCGCATCCGAAAAGGTACAGCCGTTTTTCATATGTATAAAATTTTAAATACATTCAGTTTTATTTTTGCAAAAAAACGTTCAATTTTGTTTATTTACTAATAAATAAGGTATCTTTTTTGTTTTGTTGGATTTTTTTAATAAAAAAATACCATTTCAGAAATAGGAGAAAGAAAAAGGAAGAGTTGGAAATTACATTCGAAGATACTCCAGAAAAAATTAAGAAGCCGGGAATGGAAGTACTGAATTCATTATGGTAAAATTGGCTAGAGTACAAATCTATAGGAATATTATAAAGCTGAAGTGTTTGTTTGTTAGAACGCTTTAATCTCAGGAACAAGTGAAAAATTCTTTCAGTGTTAGATAGTCTATTTATCGAGGAACGCTATAGGCTATACATATATCATCACGCTAAGACCAACAGGAGCGGAGCAATGCGGGTGAAACCGCGGGATATAGCTATTGTGGTGTAATATACTTAATATACATTTGAAATAAGACTATATAGTTTCATAATTAATAAGAACTTGAATTAGCAAGTTTTAGCTTTTAGGTAATTCTGGAATAAAGCGCGTCACACACGGTGAAGATACTATATTTTATCTTAAGATACTGTAATATAAAATATGACAGTATCTTAAGATAAAATATTATAGTATCTTCACCGTGTGTGACGCGCTTAAGAATTTGTAAATATTTTTTAAGAGTAAGGAATTTTATGTTTAAAATAGAAATAAGGAAAGCGCCATCTAGTCTTAAGAAGGAAAGTACGGATTTTTTGTAGAAAAATGAACAATGCAAAAAAAAATTCACGTATTTTTATGTGATTATCTATAATTTTAAACTAATATTTTATTATTTGTATGCATCTAGTTATAGTATATATTATTTTTTATTTAGTTAATATTAATATGTCTTATTAAATTGTAAAACATTACAAAGTGTTCATTTAACAGTTTTATATGATGTTTATCATGTTCTTTCAACTAGAAGGCTGGACTGATTTTCGTGAAATTTACAAGTAACAATAGATCATAATTTGAATAAATGGTGGTTTGTGTTGA
>CAJQZN010018970.1:0-21331 GCA_907164685.1 Colias eurytheme | reverse complement strand
CCTCGTCGGATGTCATCAGTAATTTTAATTAAGGCTGTGGTCGTGCTGTGTCCTGGTCGAAAACCAGACTGGAAAGGATTTAGGAGTTGGTGATGATTTAGGAAAATGCTCAGTTGTTCTTGTACCAAACGTTCGAGAACCTTGGATAGGAAAGGAAGGATAGCAATCGGGCGGAAATCAGACGGAGTCGAAGGATTCGGATTTTTAGGGAGAGGGAGAATATGGGCATTTTTCCAAACGCTAGGAAACTTTCCTGTAGAAATGGAAGAATTAAGGATATGGGTGATGACAGGATTAATGATGGGAAGGATTGGAATGATCATGCTTCGACCAATACAGTCACTACCAACAGCCTTCGAGGTAATTGACAACACGCTCTTCTTAACACTGCTCTCGGTGAACTGACGGATTACGAAAGAAGGAGAGCTAGGGAGGGGTAAGGTGTTAAGATAGTTTAGGGTACTAGATTTTAAGGTGGGAAGGAAATCAGAAGAGGGATTAGAAAAGTGAGAAATAAGGTCATTGACATGGACTGTACTAGGGATAGAAGTAAGGGGAGATTTGCCAAGTCCAAGGGATCTGAGGAATTTCCACATTTTCGACGGGTCACCGTTGTCAATAGATTTGGCAAAGTGCTGACGTTGTGCATCCCTACATAGCGTATTGCAGCGATTTCGAATCATAATAAATTTTTCCCGATTAGCATCCGAGTTTGACAATTTTAATTTAGACTTTGCCCGCGCCTTCTTTCTTAACAGTTTTTTAAGGTCATCTGTCATCCAAGGGGCAGGCAAGTGTTTTAACTTAACAGGGCGGAGTGGGGCATGTGCATCGTAAAGTTTAATAACCAAGGAATTAAATAAAGACACTTTCTCATCGACACTATCGGCAGAAAAGACAACCGACCAGTCAGTGTTACTTGCGTCTTCATAAAGTAGCTCAGTATTCATTTTAGCAAAATTACGATGCATGGCAATTTTTGGTTTTAACTTAGGGGGTTTTATCTTATACGAAAGGAAAATAAGGTCATGTGAGGAAAACATATCGGCCGAACACTGTCCGTGCTCGGTGACATGCTCAGGAGAGGAAACAATGACAAGATCAAGGAGGGAAGGAATACAGTTTGGAGCGGTGTGGGTAGCTTGTGAAGGAAGGACTTTTAAATTATAAGAATCAACTATAGATAATAGCCTTTTACTGCGATGATCACCCTTGAGTAAGCAAGTGTTAAAGTCTCCTAAAAAGATAATATGCTTATAAAGTGGCGAAAAGGATTCAAGGATGTGATCAAAGGACGGGAAATAGTTAACTGTAAGGTTAGGAGAATAGAAGACACCAAGAAGGATTTTAGTATTCGAGGAAGTAATCTCAATAAGAAGATGTTCGGCAACATCACCAGGTGGGGGCTGAGGAGATAGACTAATAATGGAGTAAGGAATTTGTGAACGCAAGTATATAGCCACCCCTCCCCCCGTTCGGCCGATCCGATCATTTCTTATCAGATTAAATCCTGGAAGACTATAAGAAGAGGAAGGGAGACAGGGCTTTAACCAGGACTCGGATACTAAAATAGCGTGGACAGGTTTGGAGTCGAAAGTAGCAAGGAGATCAGGATAGTGTGCCGGAATACTCTGCGCATTAATATGTACTATGTTTAAGTTGTTTTTAAAATTAGAAAAGAGAGAAGAAATGCAAGGAGAAGGAGAAGAGGTTAAACTATGGAAGCTGTCGTCATCTGAGAAACCATTGTTTGAATTTAGTGTAATGAAACTTTCATTATCTGTACTACAATTTAAAGTCATAATATAAATATAATATAATAAATATACTACGTAAATATATTTAATTGGCTAAAAAATAAAAAATAAAAAAAAATAAAAATAAAAATAAAAATAAAAACAAAAAATATGTAACGCTCAAACATTACCTTTACCACCAGTTACATTAAAAATAAAAAAAAATAAAATTAAAATTACAACAAAAGAACACAAAATTAAAACAATTACTATCAGTGACAGTTCAAATATGCTAGTATCCACACAAACGACACTATTACAATAAAAAAAAAAAAAAAATGTAAAATAAGTTGACATTTGACATTTGACAATTGACAATAGTCAAAGACCTAAGTGCGATCGTTTAATAATCGGGTATCTAGCAATAAAATAAATGAGTAGTACTAACTATAATTAACTATAGATAAAGTGAAAAGATAAAATATAAAACTACAATCGAGTTTTAAATCAAAACTGACAATACTTGAAAATATAAAGCAGCAAAGTAATTGAAAGAAGGGATATTAACACAGTGATAACTCATATTATGACAAGAAACATAAATAACTAAATCAAATTACTAAGGCAAAACATACAATTGAAATAAACATGCATTGAATGCTTACTTAACTTTGCCGAGCCTCTTGGGCCTTACATTTGACACAGGCTTTGAGTTATTGGCTTGTTGTGGCAAATTAGTGGAAGTTGAAGGAATGGTTTCAAGTTCAGCCATTGTAGTTACTTTATGTCTTGAGCCGTCTGAAGCTTGAACAATGATATAACCATCTTTAGTCCAACAATTGGCTATACCGAAGCGGGTCCTTGCAGAAGTGAAAACATCATGTCTTTCCTTCATAAGAAATTCTGACAGTGTGTATCCAGTACCCTTCAGAGCAGTCTTAGAAAACCAAATGGTATCTCTTAAGGAAACATCTTTAAATTTAATTATAATGGGCCTGGGCTTATCTGATTTTGCTGAACCTAAACGATGGCACCGGGAAATAGATTCCTTTTGAAATTGAGATACTTTTATGTGATCCGACACCACTTTAGACACCAAATCTGCAGGATTTTCTTTTGAAGCTTCTGGTATTCCGTGCAATAATAACATTTTCCTCCGACTTCTCATCTCCCATCTAATATACTGATTTGAGAGGAACTCAATCTGCGATTGCAAAGTATGCAAAGAAGATACAACAAAAGAGCGGAAGGTGTTGAACTCTGCTGCTAATTTTGAAGTGGGGCTGGTAGAAGCAGGTTGGGAATTATTGGTGCTATTAACATTGTGCAGGTCCCGCTGAAATTCAGCCATTTTTGCATTGAACAAGGCTGCCATGTCAGTCATAGATTGTTTGACAGAATCCATTGTGTGGTTTCAGAGTGAAGTAATAGTTTTAGTGTGTGATTGTTGGATATTTATATAAGGAGATTTAACTGGTAGGTGAAGGTACAAAAATTAACACATATAGGTAAATTAATACTATGAGTTTGTATGTAAAATCAAATTTAAAATATAACAGCTTACGAAAAAACGTGTGTCTCTTTTTTGCTCCTACCCTCGAAAAAAAGTATTATCTAGTGTGGGAAACGATGTGTGACAACGCTGTATTGTACATCGAATTGGAGTCATTTAAACTTTTAATATAACTAAAGATAAAGCGCTACATTGCTTCTTCACAAAAAAATGGTCCTTCAAAACGGACACAAAATGGACACAATCTGTGTCAGTAAATCACATCATATTGCGCTTGAAGCGCTAAAAGCGATTAATTTATTGTTTAACTTATCTCAATTAACCTGAGATTTATTGCAGCAATATACTCGAGTAATTGGCTACACTGTTAAATGTACATCTCCATAATTGTAAAATATTATCGCTTTGATTTTACGTTGCTTTAATAAATTCAAATATTTGTTTACACCCTTTTTGAGGCAGTACGATACATGTAAATGATAATGATTTATCTATACTAATATTATCGATCTGAACGGTTTATTTGTTTGTTTGAATGCGCTAATCTCAAGAACTACTAGACCGATTTGAAAAATTATTTCGGTGTTAATAGCACATTTATCAAGGAAGGCATATATATTATCATGCATGACTTTATATCATCACGCTAAGACCAACAGGAGCGGAGCTTGGCGGGTAAAACCGCGGGGCACAGTGTACTCAGTCTCTCATCACATCTATTTATCGATATGTATATGATGTTATGGTAAGTTGTTGTTGTTTGTTTTTTATCGTTAAATTTAAAACAACTGAATCGATTTTAAAAATACTAGCAAGAAGCTATATTATGCCAGTGTCATATTATATTATATTAGAATGCATCCCGGTTATGTATATAGAATAATTATATCATGATGAATCAATAACATTTTTCACAGTCGGTTGAAAATAGCTTTTTCTACATAATCCTTAATTAAGGTTGAATGTTTAATGAACGTATAAACTGCGGAAGGATGTCTGTTCTGGGAATTAATTAAAAACTTAATAGACAAAGACAGAACAGTTTAACACGAAAATGTAAGAAAAACAGTTTGTCTTTGAGAAATGGTAAGGTTCTTTATCGTATCATTTGTTCATTGCATTAATTTATTTCCTTAAATTTTATCATGATGTGATATTATAATGTGTAAGTATGTAATAAGTAATCATTTTATGTGTGTTTTGAAAAAGCTCCGTCAAAACCGTTTCAAAGAATTAATACTACAAAAGCCGTATCGTATAATCCGTTTATACTATACGATAAAGATATTATAAATAAATATTTCAGTAATAATAATAAATATTTCAATGTGACGTTATTACATCTAACAGCGAGATGACATCCTGAAGGTTGTAATTATAACACATACATATTTAATAATCTGTCCGACTCATATACATTCAAAGGTATATTACCTTTGAATCATTCATGATAATAAACTATTGACCAAGACTGGCTTCACTCGGTGTTATAAACCTTATCACTAGGTACATAGCATAAAACAAAGTCGCTTTCTGAGTCTCTGTATCCCTATGTATGCTTAAATATTTAAACTTCTGATTTTTTTTTTAAATACATAGAGTGATTCAAGAGGAAGGTATATAATTTATTAGGTTTAAAACAAAGCGGGCGAAGCCGCGAGTGAAAAGCTAGTAAATATAATACACGATCAGTCTCTACATAGTGTATTAATAAAGGTTTGCCCAATTCTTCCGAAACAATTACTCTAGATGTTTTTATTGATTGCGCAAATAATTCCACCCCGAACCTTTGTTGATCCGAGAAACCAAATAGGTAATCTATATAATAAAAATAAAGCTCGAGAACGGCTCCATTTATTCGGCTATTTTTATTTATTTATTTTCTATAGTTATTATATTATCTGTGTTTATCTGTTGTTTTTGTTAAGGCACGAGGAAGGTTCTTATGGAGAGAAAACACGAAAAAGGGGCAAGGGCAGAACAACGTATGCTGGGGCAGCTACTCACTACATAGTGTAAGACAAAGTCGATTTCTGAAATAGATTTTGATGGTGTTTTTTTCAAAGATAGACTAATTCTTTGTTTTCTTTGTTTCAAATTATTTGTTTTCTGTGTTTACATAATTAATTTAAATTGTATTCTGTTCATTGTATCTTGTGGAGTCAAATAAATGTTTCTTTCTTTCTGATTCAAGAGGAGGGTTTTATATTTAAAAATATTATGTTTCAGGTAAGTTTAAGATAAAGCGGGCGAAGCCGCGGATGGAAATCTAGTATGTAATGTTATAGATAGTTATCTAACGGATAGTCACAAAGGAAACTCCCGTATTGGATTATAACTGGAAAACAATAGAAACAAAAGCAATTAAATAGTTGAAATTCGCATTTAGTTTCTGCAGTATAGCACCAGTGGTCTATAGATACAAATTAAAGGAGTAGTTAATATTTTATAAATGTTAGAAAACACATGATGTCATTAAAAAAATTTTCAGATGTAGACGTACCTACAATAAAATGTGTATTTTTGTAACCATAATTATTTCTTTAGAATGTGACTAGCTGTTGCCCGCGACTTCGTCCGCGATTACGTCGTTTTAGGTCATTCGTCGTTTAAAAAAAATACGTGACACTTTATTTTTGAATGTTCTTAATTGTCTCTTATAAAATTTAACTACATTAAAATTGAACACTCTGAAAATCTTAAAATCGGAGAAAATTGAAAATCTGAGGAAAACATGAAGGAATGTGATTTAAATTCTACATTACTTAGTATTTCAAATAATAATCTAAATTAAATGTAGATTAACAGTTTGAGCGCACCGTTATAGAATATGTACCTAAGTATTAAATTACGTTAGTTTACATAGTAACAAAACAAAAACACGATGACTTTCTTTCGCGCTCGGTACCACAAACTAAGCATGTTAATGGTACGTGGCCCGCGTCACTTGACCCCCCGCGAGTTCCCCTCCTTTGCTATGCGAAAATACATTCGTCGCCCTGCTGTAGGAAAAATTGTAATACTGTGGCCTGGGCGTTATACACGCCCAGGGAGTTCCTGAGTGCCGATAGACGTCCGTCTATCGGCATTTATAACAATCTTATATTAATATCACCATCTTGAGGAAAAGCTTCTAATGTCGATTTAAAACTGCATACATACGAATTAACCTGATGAAACATGTTCTAAAATTGTGAAATGAGTTCAGTTTTAAATTCGAGAAATATTGATAATTCTTGTATTCGACTATTCGTTGTAGTCGAATACAAAATATATTTAAAGAAACTTAGGTTGGCCTTCAGGCAAAAGGGATCCTATCAAATGGTAAACTTGACCTTGTATCTTAAAAGTAAGCATGAAAGGACCTTCTGATAATTGTTGAGCACCAAAGGATCATTTGAAACGCACTACTATAAGAGCGAATATTGTCTAAGAACTGTTTAGATTGCACGTCATGTTCCTCTAAAAGTAGTGATTTCTGTATCTTCAAACGAAAGCCGACTCCTTACTCCACTTTAAAGCATTACAAAAATAACATACTACGTTAATATCGCCTATACAGAAGATGATCTGTAATCAATTGTGAGGTTATAAGAAAACCCACTTTTATATTTGTCGGACCCCACCACCGAATTCGTAGATTGATCTTCTATGTTTACCTCTAAGTCATTAAGACTATGCGAAATCTGTCTGCAGTAAGAGGGGCCTCTCGCTATTCGTCCGTTTCCAGAGACCGAATAGTTTCAATTCTTAATCTTTCATTAAACAAACTTAATAATCGTTTTTGTCTCAATTAATTGTAATATTCGCGTCCCTACTCTAGTCATTGCTTATGCTCATGTTCATCTTCAAGAGATCGAATAATATTATGGTGCACCCTATCATTTGTCAAACGGTCTTCATATTGAGTAAAAGTTTCAGATTCTCGAGATAAAATGTGACGGCCGTGATCAGCTGTGAGACGTTATACCCTCTCAGTGAAGGTTTCGGTCTCACGGGATAGTACATGCCGTTCGCGGTCAGCTGTGAGCCGCAATTCTCGTTGTGAAGCGGTTTCAGGTTCTCGGCATAACACGTGTTGTTTTCGGCCTAGAGTATACCTCTAACGATTCTTGAGAACTCTTATTTCTCATTTTCTTAGCTTTGCTCGAATTTCGAGTTAAAGATTTTTTAGGTGGCACTGATGCATGAAAATAAAAATTGAGTTAAAACGGACTGAGAGTGTTATAGACAAATATAATCAGAAAGCTTCGAACTCCTAAGCTATCGGAAGTTACACGTGTTATTGTGAGTCAACCATAAAAGATAGACATTTATGATGTCGGGAGATATTTTTTATATAATAAGGAGAACATTTCTTTCATACATGATTTCTGTGTAGCTTTAACCATTAAGGTTGCACACGCGACGAAAGCTTAAAAATGGAGTTACTGCTCTGCTCAGGAATATGAAAAATAATTGTACCAAGTTTCGTTTAAATCCGTCGAGTAGTTTTTGTTTCTATACCGGTTATACGGACAAAAATTTTACTGTTTGCTTCTTTGGCATCAGTGTCGATCCCTAATCACCCCGTGATAGTTATTTAGGAAATATATTTCATGTACAGATTTAATATACCTAAGTATACATAATATATTTAGATTCCAATTTCCATGTAACGTTAAATTCGACTATACAATAACTAACAGACAACGCAGGTTACTCTCGTTTCCGTAAGTTGAGGCGGCTACATATTCGGTCCTCATAACATCACTTTTAGTGAACGAAACGTCAGCGCGGTTTAATTCGATGCCAACACCATCAGAAAAAAGGAAATATTTTTAATTGTGAAAAAATATTATGATTTACACTATTTTAATATAAAATATATGGCTGTGAGTGTGTAAAAATAAATCCAGCTAGTTTCACATCACACTTATGTTTATAATTAGCTATACGACATGAAAATATACATATTAATTACCAAGCAATAATCATACAGGTAAATACTGAACAAAAGTATTAACAGTCAAAGTTTATTTTTACTAACATTTAACAACACCCATGTAAATGATGAAGAAATGATAATTATCAACGAACTAACCTTTTCTATAATACTTAACACAGCACATTTTTTAAATTATCTTGCAGTTGAGCAAGCTCAAAAATTTGAGGGTTTTGTTGGAACTGTAATGTGTCAAAACTATGATATATCTAAACTACGATACAACTTGCATGCGGAAATGCTCATTACAATCAGTGAATTTAAAGAATAACTAACAACAACTATTCAATTTTATTGAGCTGATGAATATCTTTTGCCTGGAAGAGATCACCGCCGCCTAATAAATATACTGTGTTTTCTTATAAAATCGTAACATAATTTCTTTTATCTACTAAATTTTAATAAATAAGTTATTTTTGTTATTTTTATCTAAAAATGATCTTGAGCTTATATTAGGCAAAAGTATACATTAACTTTTTATAATTTCAGGACCGCACCTTAAATGGGGTGCTCGGAAAATATGCCTACGGATTATTAATAGAGAAATGATACCTACACAACAAAGTTATGTTGGTTCCATTTTATTTATAAAATATAATGAAAATGGGCAAATATAAAACATATTATGTAAAATGATTAAAAATAAATAAATGAAGCAACTACGATTCAAAGAAAACATCTTTTTCAGTGTGAAAATGCTCTAAGCAATCCTGGATGATGAGTAGGTATAATATCATGTACTCTCATCCCAGTACGGTCGGTACCTCGATAGCCATAACGATAAATATTATAATCAGATAACAGCAAAGTCAGAATAAAAATCATAACTTGTACAGTTGTGAGTGCAAAATTTATGTTTCATTTGGCAATAACATTTTTTTCGGTACTAAAACGTAGTAGTTTGATATGTGGTTGGCTGCCCCTCCTCTCCTTCCTGAAAATTATCCTCCAAAATTACCCGAGATACTTCCAATGATTGAACCATACGTTGGACATTAACTTCAGTCAAAAATTGACGAAGCGGATGATTACTAATTTCCACTTAATCCTTGCTGCCACTATCTTCATCATCAAATCATCAATTTTCAAGTGGTGTTGTAAAATTGTCAGCAGAAATAGTCTTCCAAAGGCGATATAATTTTATGAACATTGAATCTGTAAATAAAAAATCAAACGTTAATAATTGTAAATCAATAAAAAAAGCTACTTACAAATAAAATTTTATCAACAAACTACTGTTCCCAACGCACCTCAAAATCTTGTAAAAGTCAAAAAGAATTCATAATTTTATTATTTCATTCTAAAAGTGTAATATAAAACCATTATAAAACCAATAAAAAACATGAATTGCTATCATTATAAAAATAAATACCTATAAAAGTAACAACTTACCTTTTGTGGGAACGCATGGTGAAAATTCACAAAACACGAAGATTGAATTTGATATTTTTGGTTTTATGACATTTATTTTAATTTTATTTATTTATTTATTTATTTATTCAAATGCTTTATAAATATAAATTTATAAATAATAAATTTATAAAGAATAGAAACATTCGATCACGAAATTATGTGGGTTCGAGTCCCGCCTCGTGATCGAATTTTTTCTATTCTTTATAAATTTATAAAACACGAAGATTAAAAATGTAACCAATGAACACAATCAATATTAGATTAATTGTAATGGTGTCTAGTTTGACTTAAAATAATAAACATCTACCCTCACTTTTAAAAATGTAGTATATTCACACGAAATATAAGCGCACCTTATAGGGAAGGGAAGATATGGGTTAAAGAGTTAAATAAATAACATGATTATATTTAAATTATTAATTTTCAACAGTT
Organism: Colias eurytheme; assembly: GCA_907164685.1. NCBI lineage: Eukaryota > Metazoa > Arthropoda > Insecta > Lepidoptera > Pieridae > Colias > Colias eurytheme. The sequence continues at coordinate 11,253 of CAJQZN010018970.1, read as the reverse complement.
GTTCAGTAGTGATAACATGTAAATTGATTTGATTTTTACGAAATCTCATAGATGGCGCTGTTTCAAATTTGTCTTTATTATACTACTAAATTCATTAAACTGTTTCTCTGCCCAAATTACGTAAATGACATAGTTTTTATTTTGTAAAGCTAGATAATAGCATGGCTTACTCGAAACCAACATTTAAACATGAGTCTTTAGATTGTACGCTGTCGTAGTACACGGAATATGTAAGAAAAATAAAGGTTCACAGCTCCTCCCGCGAAGGTGATATCATGATAATATGTTTAAACTATCCTCACCCGACCTCTTAGGAATATTCATGCAAAATTTGAAGTAAATCTATGCAGTACTTTCTGAGATTAGCCCGGAAATACATACAGACAAACAGACAAACAGACAAACCGACAAACAGACAAAAATTCTAAAAACTATATTTTTGGCTTCTATATCGATTATAGATCATGGATCAAGTATTCTTTTAAAAAAATATTCAATGTACAGTTTTGACTTTCCTACGATTTTATTATATGTATAGATATAGATAAAGGGACAATTATTTATCAAGTTAAATCTTATATATAAAATTCTCGTGTCACAATGTTAGTCTGCATACTCCTCCGAAACGGGTGGACCGATTCTCATGAAATTTTCTGTGCATATAGGGTAAGTCTGAGAATCGGCCAACATCTATTTTTCATATTATGTACCACGGGCGAAGCCGGGGCGGACCGCTAGTAATATTTAAAATAGTTAAATTATCGTCATTATATTTGTATATCGTTGGTTTATGTTTACTAATAATCTGTATATTGGAAAAAGTAATAAAAGTAAATTATGAGAAAATTCAAAGTAAAGAGCAAGGTTACGCATAGTTCCCTCTTTCAATATTGAAAGGGTTGATTTTTATTACAGTTCTCATAATTTTTCATAAAATCTTTATACCCCATGATCTGTTTTAAACTATCTCAAAACGATAATAAATTGTTGTGTTATATGCATTATATTGTTCAGAAATAAATATGTTACATTCAGTTTTATAGCACAATAAATAACTGCAATATTTCTCTCAGATCTTTTAAAACAAATGTACCTACAATATATGGTATAGAACATAGTATACAAATATTATGCCGTAAAATGGCTACAAGAATCATGTCTGATATATGTATATGATTAAAGATTAGATTCAGAGTTACTTTAATATAATTTAAAAAGTCAAAAACTTAAAATACTCAATCACTATCTTTCATTACTATCAAATGCAATTCTCGATAAACACGACAAATATAATATCGTAACGGTTTACTTATTACAAACCGACAAGTGGCACATCCAACGCTCTATATTCAAACTGCCATGACTATCAAACACAATTCTCAATACTTTATTTCACGACAAATCTATCGTAACGATTTTGTACAAACCGACATATTATTATGGCGCATCCAACGCTCTATATTCAAACTGTCACTATCAAATGCAATTTTCAATACTGCTACACGACAAATATATCGTAACGATTTATTACAAACCGGCATCCAATGCGCCATATTCTTATTGCGAGCGATGTGAGGAAAATAAACCTGCATATTACTTCTCGTTCACTCAAATACTTCATATTTACTCGCTTTCGATATATCTGGGTATTTTACCTGTCATAGAAATACGAGAAATGTTTAGTAGTTATAGTTTCTGTTATATTTTCCTTTGTATGAATAAAAAGTATGTGATAATTGCTGACGGGGAGTTAAGAAAATATGCAATCTTATTAGTTTATTGTTCAATATTTCAGTAGAGAGTTATTTTATTAGAGTTATTTTAGTAGAGTTATAATTATTATTAGTGAAATAGAAAGATGTTGGTATATTGCTTTATAAAACTACGTGACGTGATTAACTTAAATATAATTTAACATTTGCACATGTAAGCTAAGTAAGAGGTGACGATCACGAAATATAAGACATTAATTAACATATTATTAACTTTGTACCTAAATATATGGATATGGCAGTATTGTTCAAATAGCTTCAAATCTAATATAGGTAATCCCATAGTGACCTATCATTACAATAATTTTACTAGCTTACTTTTAAAATTACTAAGTATCTGTATAAAAAATATATTTTATTACTCATGAATTTCACGCGTTGAACACCAAATCTTTTATTAGGTATAGACTATAAACACCTAGTCTAGATATCCTAAGCCATAAACAACACTTCGTTGGCACTACAGCGATGTTACTAAAATAGAAAATCCGATGATCAAAGGCATATCATTTTATACATTATCGAGCCGCGAGAAAAACATAAACATTAGATACAGTTAAATTTTGTATAGAGGCTGCAGTTAAGAATATTGCGGAAAATTTTTGATACTTTAAATACAAGCTACATGATTATTGGTATTGTACCATAATGGTGAGTAAAGCCGGCTACTCACGTACCCGTCGTAGGGGCAATATTGGAATTGGACCCTTAAATGGCTACTTAGGTGATGGTGTATAGGCAAGCAGGGGCAATTTAGAGAACAGATGAAATTGCGCCGACCGCCGACCAACCGAGATTGTTCCAATATTGCCCCTGTGGCAGATACGTGAGTAGCCGGGCTAAGTTGTCTGTGCAACTACAACTATTGTTATCATAGCTGTATTTATATGCTTAAATAATATTAATATAATGACGAAGATTTTGTTTGTTTGTTCGCGCTAATCTAAGAAATCACTGGACTGATTAAAAAATTCTTTCACCGTTGGATTTGTGTGTGAGCCTTTGTGATAGGTTAAATCCAATATACGTGGTGGTCACATAATTAAAGACACCCCCGAATTGACCATACAAGATTTACATTAGGAAGTACAATTATCTGAAAAAGGTATTTAATCTTGTATTATTTTTATTAAACCATACAAGACAATATGTTCTTTAGAATAAGGGACAAAAAATAGTTATATTCCTTGTTAGTTTCGACACTTGTTCTCTGTGAGAATGTAACACAAACTTTGTTTACGTACGTTTAGCTGGCCACTTAATTAAAGACAACAAGAAATGAGTTATAATTTTTTATAAATAAAAAGAAACAGCATTGTGCTTTTCTTTGTTTTGCCGCGTAATTTCATAAATCTTTAACACTCCATAATTTTTTTGAGTAATTTTAACTTTTAAAATTAAAATTCATATGTTTAATTGTTTTAATATCAATTATTATGGTTAAAAACAAGAGTTGCGACTCGTCCACAAGAAAAATTATTTTTAACTTCCATGATAATTAAAATGTTCCAAGGATATGGTTATGAATGCTATAAAACATGTCAAGATGTTCCACACGACCGAAAAAGTACTCAGAAAATCAAAACCAAGTGAAACTACTCGGCCGAAAGATTCAAAAATGGTGTTGGCTAAAAAAGATCCATTTAAAGGGTCGAAACTGATACAGTTCAGAGTTGTATGGTGCAGCAGGCTTGAAGAGGGTGTCTGCAAGGACAATTATTAGACGGAGACTTGTGTGAGGAAAACTTGCACTGAAGAATGTCTCGGAAAGTACCACTTTTGAAGAAACAAAATGTGAAGGCAAGATTTGACTTTGCTACAAAATACGAACACTGGACTGAACGAGAATGGAAACATGTGCTGTTTTTTCATGAAACTAAGATTAATATGATTAATTCTATCAGAAAACAATATGTAAGATGCCATCTCAATAAGGAAATGGATCAAAGATAAACTAATAAGTAGTCATACATGGGGGTGGAAATATCAATTTATGGCGCTGTTTTTCTGGACTTGGTGTTGGATCTGTCAAAAAGACAGAAGCCAACATAGATAAATTCCAGTATAAGTATATTTTAGAGCAATCCATGCTGCCCTATGCGGAGGAAAATTTACCTTTTGTTTGGACTTTTCAACACGATAATGATCCTAAGCACACAGCAAAAGTAGTGAAGTGCTTGTTAAGGAACCAATTTGTAACTGTTTAGTATTGGCCCCCCTACAGCCCGGGTTTAAATCCGATCGAAAACTTATGGAATCAAGAAAGAAAGAAGTCGCGGCAAAGCGGTCATCAAACGTCGACTAACTTTGGAAAGCATTTTCGAAGAATGGAACCAAATTAGTGATGCAACTTGTACAAAATTAGTTGCTTCAATGCCCAAGAGATGTAAACCGTCATTACTGCCAAAGGACATGCAACCAAATATTGAAGAGTGTAAAAATGTTTTGTAAATACGTCAGGCATTTTGTGTTGGAAAAATAATCTCATTAAAATAACGTTTTTTATTATTTCTCATAAGCGAGTCTAATGTCTTTAATTATATGGCCAGACCTTTGCTAGGTTAAAACTGCTAGTAGTAAGGATGAACCGATTAAAATCTAACAAACCGATAAGTTCTGTAGATAAAATTTAGTTTAGCATTAGACAACACATACCTGAATATTTTAAAATTATTTAACAAGTTCCAATGGTAGTGTAAAATAAAATGTTGAGAGAAGTGTTTTGGGTAGTATAAAATGCTCTTAGTGTCTTTAATTATGTGACCACCACTGTACATATTATAATATTATGTACCACAGGCGAAATCGTGGCAGAAAGCTAGTATAATATAAATTTACTAATGACTATCGATAAATACTTTTAATCATTAATTATAATTATGTGCTCACTGAACCGACAAATGATTTCTTTAATAAATCTAAATTTTCGTTCATTATACTACAATCTATGTTCAAAGTCAAAGTCAAACAAAGAAGGCCAAATTATTTAGCTATCGGTTAATCGAGCCCTTAAAGTATACTTCGGGCAAATTAAGGTCCTAAATGCCTTTTAGTATTTTAATAACTTGGGCTGAGTAAAAAAGAAAACTTAAGATTTCAGGAGGATTTTTTGACGTGACAACGTCTTATAATTCGATAGAGCCGGCTGCACGCACGAAAAAACATGACTCATGCGGCGTTACCTCGCTCTGAGGCGTTCCATGTAAGGCTTGAAGTGCAAGCGAGAGCGCGGAACGAGCGACAAAGAAGCACAATCGGACGTTGTCACGTTCAACCACAGACTAATAATAATATACTACGTATGTTCAACTATCGTCAGTAAACCGACTTTACAGACAACCAATTTTTTTAAGAGAAATAATGACGAAGAGGTATCGACGAAAGTTTTAATATGTAATGACTACGAGTAGGTATGTACAAAAAACAGTGATATTTCATGTGACTTTTTTTTAATAGTACATCCTACAGGAGAAAATATAAATGTCTTCTAGGTAGGCTAAAGGTCAGCAGCCAATTAGTTATTATGAACCAAATATATTGAACAGATTGTTACCGAAATTACAATTTATAACCAAAAGATGCAAATTTTGCATAGAAAATCTACGCTACTTTGACAAAATTAAAACAAACAAAAGGGTCTATGAACTATTATAAGTATTCATTAGCTTTTGTCCCTAGGTATTATATTTAGACGACTAATGCCTAATGATTTAGTGTTATCTTTCTGTCTAGACACAAAAAAGTTAATTTGTTAGTCAGTAAATTGAGAGTGTATATTTCGCATTTGGTTTATCCTGTAAAGACATGTATAAATAAATAAACACCTAGTTAACGTAAAAGGAATACATTTTATATATTTTACGAACCTAGTTGGACATTCATTGAAAATAATACCAAAGACAAAGATAATAAGAACTCTTTTACAATAAAACAATTCTTTCAATTGTTAGCTTAGCGAGATAAAATGGGTTCAAGAAATAATTCATATTTCTGAAGCACATCAAGTATCATTTGTCTCGAAACGACAGGAAAAAATGGTTTCCACATTTTCATACAAATGACTCAACGCCTTAGAGCATTTGTTTATGTAAATGATAGTGTTGTTACGGTAAATGTGGATAGTGCAGTTATTATGTATAATTACCGGGAAGTATACATAATGACCAGGGATCACATTTACCGGTAATTATAAACAACTAGCTGTGCCTCGCGGTTTTACCCGCGTGGCTCCGCTCCTGTTGGTCTTAGCGTGATGATATATAGCCTATAGTTTTCCTCGATAAAAGGGATATCTAACATCGAAAGAATTTTTCAAATCGGACCATTAGTTCCTGAGATTAGCGCGTTCAAATAAACAAACTATTCAAATTTATAATATTATTGATTATAAGTATAGATTACCGGTAATTATAGATAATTACCGATTGCTTACATTTACCGTAACATATTCACGTGTATTTAGGTTTTACCGTAGTTCTATCACGGTTCGCTCGCGTTCGTAAAGTCGATTTTCATGTAAATTGTCAATCCCTATTTGAAGTACTTAGGGATTGGTTTTTGAGAAAATTGTATGCAAAAAGCCTAGATTTTGTTTGGGTTTCGTCTTATGTGACAATCTATACACGGAAAGCGAATTTCAATACCACACATACGTGGTAATACATTTTTAGGTAGACGCCGATTCACACTTATGTGTAGACGTAGCTAGGTGGTAGATGTCGTAGATACACAATTAACAATTTATTAAAATAAATAATCCAATTACAATATATAAAATAAATAATCCAATTAAGTACAATATATAAAATAAATATTCAGATTTTTACTCAGATTACTAATTTTCAGAACACGACAAAAAAGTTCTAACTTTAACCTCAAACCTCAAACATTGATACGAAATTTAAATCGCTGAGGAACCGTTAAAATAATAAGGAACGGAGTAAATTTAAAAACGATTTATTCGTTCTATTATTTTAGCCGACGTTTCGAGCACTTCATAGTGTTAAAGTGGGCGACTTGAATATTCTATTCTAAATTTATAATACTTTAACACTCACATCTAAACAAGAACACGTAATTTTTATACCAACAAGTGTAGTATATACTATATATTGTATAACATACATAGTTGTGCCCCGCGGTTTCACACGTGGACAAACCCATGTATAAAAACTTGCATCCCTTATTTCTACATAATGAAATGACCCTTTGTTGTTCAACTTTTTTTATTCAAATTGGTACTAACCATGACATCCTAACAAACGGACAGATATATCTATATTCAGATTTATAGTATGGAGTATGTACATTGTACAGCTTGCTAAATAGCAAACTACTTAATTATTTTATCCACGTGACACAAATAATAAACGAAAATATGACGCACACCTTATATTATTTGATAAATGTGCCCACATAACATTCAGACTTGTGAAAAATGATGCTCGTCTGATTACACAAAGGTGGGATTATTTCGGCGGAATCCCATTTGCCTTATTTTAACCTTATTTTAACACGTCCCAAATCCTGTCGAAGCTAAGTCCACTCGATTTACCGATATCACGCCTATTGCGTTTGCGGTTGTATGTGATTCTGATGGGATAACTTTTTAGAGATGGGATACATTTATGTTTAGGTTAAAAATAGTGGTATAAATTTTTTAAAATGATGGGATAGATTCGTGAACATAGGTTGCATGGTATGGTTATTAATGAAATTGAAACGCAAATTAGCAGTAGAGAATACTTAGTGTTTTATATTGAAAAAAAATACTTTTGTCGTAAAAATAAAATCATAGAAAGTATAGAAATAGAGAATAACACTTTATTGGGTTGTTGCTTTACCTGAATTACTAGTTTATTACTAGTTTACTAGTTTTTCTACATCTTCTTATATATAAAAATGAATCGCAAAATGTGTTGGTAAGCGCATAACTCGAGAACGGCTCAACCGATTTCGATAATTCTTTTTTTATTATATTCCTTGAAGTACGAGGATGGTTCTTATGAAGAGAAAACGTAAATATGTACCACGGGCGAAGCCGGGGCGGACCGCTAGTCTTCTTATATATAAAAATGAATCGCAAAATGTGTTGGTAAGCGCATAACTCGAGAACGGCTGAACCGATTTCGATAATTCTTTTTTTATTATATTCCTTGAAGTACGAGGATGGTTCTTATGTAGAGAAAACGTAAACATGTACCACGGGCGAAGCCGGGGCGGACTGCTAGTATATAATAAATTAAATAACCTACCTAAGATAATTTCCCACAAGATCCAGAATAGATTTCACACAGAAAGCCAAATCAGTTATATTTATAAAGCTCACGGTTAAATTAAACTAAGGCAATATGATTATCATAATTCGACTATTCGAGACTTAACAAGAATCTCGTTAATATAGAATCACTCAAATATAAGACCTATCTCTTCACAATAAGGTATAAAAAACAATGAAGGGGGATGAAAGCAAATCTTGGATCGTGAACGAACGCAAAGAAGCTCTGATTCCGAGATATAAGAGGTTTATTAATGCGAAAATGTTCGTGAAACCTTTAGGATAGGTACCTATTTTTAATTAATGGTTAAAGTATAGACTGATTTGCTATTAAAAACTTCATATTTATTATTATAACTGAAGTTAATAAGTAAAATATAGTCCTTAATGATATAATACTTATTTTTATAAATTGTTAACTTTCTTTTGGTCACAGAGAAAAGGGTCGGAATAATTCTTAATGCTTTTTCATATTATTATGTCATTATGGACCTTTTTCCCTAGATATTTAGGGTTTAACTAATGTTGTTTCATGACTGACTAAAAGTAGTATGACAGCTGGTTGATGGTGATTTAGCTGTTCAGTTGACCATTTTTATTTCAAAACTTAATATAAATGTGGATTTACACTAAAGTGTAAATCCACATTTATATTAAGTTTGCTTCATTCATTTATTTATATTCAGTTATTTATATTCATTCATTCAGAATAGACCTAAAGGTCTATTCTGAATGAATGAATGAGAACTTTATTGTACACACCAAATTACAGACATTACATAAAACGGAATACACATAATTGCACAATGTGCGACCTTATGGCTACATAGCCATCTCTATACTGGTGTTATGTAAAAAATCTGAAGCATGAATTATAATAAAATCGAACTTGATATTGAACAATTAGTTAACTTCATACAGTTTATAAATAGATATAAGGAAAACATTTTTATAAACGTAGGTATAATTTTATCTAATTTATGTAACAGTATTCTCAAATTGTTTTGATAAAATAAAGAAAGATTATTATTAGAACATGAAAACTTTCCGTTTAATTGGACGCTTCGTTCAGAAAAGCTTGGAGTACGCAAAACTGTTTTGTTTCTTATAAATTACTAGCGGTCCGCCCCGGCTTCGCCCGTGGTACATATTTCGCAATAAAAGGTAGCCTATGTTCTTTCTCAGGGTCTAAAGATTATCTGTGCCAAATTTCATCAAAATCGGTCCAGTAGTTTATGATCCTATTCATTACAATCAAACAAACAAAGTTTTCCTCTTTATAATATTAGTGTAGATAAAAGCACAGTATTACAATATTTTGTAATACTGTGATAAAAGTAAGTGCAAAGGAAAAGGTTTAATACAAGTGGCTATCTATATATTTACGTTTATTACTCTTTCTTGAAAAAACAACTAGACCAATTTGTATGAAACTTAACGTTAATATAGGTCATACATCAGAATAACACGTAAGCTAGGTATAGAAATACTTGATTTGTCCGCGGAAGAAACCGCGAGGCACATATTATACTGTAACATAGTATTAGGTTTATTTTCTTGAAGAATCGTATCCAAAAATCTCGAGACGCTTCAAATTCTGTGGAGAGAGCAATTTCTTATCCCGGAAAAGACGTACACGTGGAATACTTTAGAAATATATTTTTTTAAGCACAAAAAACATGGTAAGTAATTTAAAAACAAAATAAAAGCTATAAAAGTGATATCCAGTGCCAAAACAGGTGAGCGTGAAAAATACAATTGTTCTTATAATTTATTGGCATATTGTTAGACACAATTGAATATATGAATGGAATACAATTCTGTTTAATTAATAAAAGATTTATGTTGCATATTTCAATTAATTTTTTTAATAACATTGTGTTGATTGATTTACTTAAAAACAATATAAATAAACTTTTATTTGTTTTTCATTAAACTGTAACAGATGATAAAAGATTGATTCGAAATTCAAAAGTAAATTAAAACACAAAAATGTTTTTACAAGTAATTAAATCAAATAAATTATAACTACAGAACTGAACCCAAGATTTCAAACTACCCTTTTATTAATGAAAATATTTTGAACTTACTATAAAGACAGCCTTAAACTGAAAAAAATGTGTGCGTGTACTAGTGTGCACACGTAAGAAGTGAAACTGCTTTATGACCTTATTTTTCAAAAAATAATATACTATATGCAACTTTACAGAAATACGTCGAATCACGCGTGGTAGGGATAAGAAAAAGATGGCGCGTAACGGAAAAATGTCACGCGTAACGAAAAAATATTGCACTAAATTTTTTTCCAACCTCAATAAAGAAGTTTCACTTCAAAAATGTTGCAAAATAAGCAGTCAAATAAGTCCTTTATTATCAATTCAATCACATTCATAAATATGCTAACTCTTGAAGTTGTTCATAATTCAAGACGTTGAACAAATTGAAAGGCCAGATGTTTCGTTGAGAAAAGCGCTGTCAAACCTTTCCAGCGATTTATATTTATTGGTATTCATAAAAATCTCAAGGGAAATGTAAGTAAACCTTACGCTGACGGCACAGAATTGAAATTTGCGTGTTCCGGAGTGAAGGAGATAGGTTTTATGGAGACAGAGATTGCTTAAATTTTAAGGATATCGTGACGTATAGGGCTAGGTTAGGCTTTCTGATAAAAATGTCCCATCGGAGGCAGAACCTCTGATTTCTGTGTCTTTTTGTAAATTTATCGTCTCCTCTTGAATTTTTATGGAATTTTTATATAGGAAGGCAAATGCAGACGACTATGTAGACGCGGTATTAACGTCCACAACACAGGAGAAGTGTAACCTACAACAGAGGATAAGGAATAAGACAAAAGTAGTTATTATAAAACACTAGCTGTGCCCTGCGGTTTCACCCGCATTGCTCCGCTCCTGTTGGTCTTAGGGTGACGATATAATATAGCCTATAACCTTCCTTGATAAATGGGCTATCTAACACCGAAAGAATTTTTCAAATCGGACCAGTGGTTCCTGAGATTAGCGCGTTCAAACAAACAAACAAACAAACTCTTCAGCTTTATAATATTAGTGTAGATTTAATTTATAAAATTAAGTAGATATCTTTATTAAGTCGAACGACACATGTTAGTGAACTTAGCAGATCATTTTTAGCAGATCAAAAAAAAAATGTGAGTTCTTATCGCGTGCAGTTGAGTTCTACAGTTCC
>CAJQZN010018968.1:0-12195 GCA_907164685.1 Colias eurytheme | reverse complement strand
CTATTAAGCTAAAAAAAGCAATATAATAAACACATGTTATCAGATTATAAAAATATCTCAATTGCCACACCTTCGTGTAGTTTGCGTTACAATAAGTACCCTCATGAAGCGTTGGGACCCTTATTTATGCTAATTATAATGGATCTTGTGTCAAGGAATTTACATAGATAAAATCTCACGAATTAAGATTATATAGGGGATGATTCTGTAAACTTCTTTCAGGACTATTCCACTTATTCTTGGGCCGGTGGTCAAAATTTGATCTTCCTATTCGACGAAACAAAATTCTACAAGTCATGTAATACGAAAGCAACGATGTCTTATGGAACATGTACATCATCACTACATAGTATAAAACAAAGTCGCTTTCTCTGTCCCTATGTCCCTTTGTATGCTTAAATCTTTAAAACTACGCAACGGATTTGGATGCGGTTTTTTTTAATAGATAGAGTGATTCAAGGGGAAGGTTTTAGTATATAATTTATTGGGTTTTAGACAAAGCGGGCGAAGCCGCGGGCGGTAAGCTAGCTGTATTATAAAAGTTACCTATGTTGTGTGCTCAATGTGATCATATCATGCTGCAGCATAGGAACATTTTTTATTTCAGAGTTCAGACTATCCCGAGAATTACGGAGATCCTCTTATTCATTGATGAGAAGACTTCATTTTAATTTAATATAAATCTTTGTTCCAGGTTGCCTAACATGCGTGCAAGTACTAAACCTAATGGTGCTTCTCGGGTTCATGCTGAACTACGCACTCCGAGTCAACCTGACCATTGCGATCGTCGAGATGATCTTTGACGATAAAGATATCCAAGTTGCGAACCTTACAGACTCTTTGAATGTTACTGAGGTTGGTTTATAATATTTATTAGCTTCACTTGTAGTTGTATGTATGTAAGCATAAGCATTTAAACTCTATTTTGACTCACTTTTTAACGATTTTGACAGACTTAACGGTTGTAGATATACTTCTCAAGGATGAAGGATCAAGGATCGGTAACATAACATTAATTTCATGAGTTTTATTTATTAAAGCGTCTTTTTAGTTTATTTTTAACTAAGGGCCGATTTTTCAATGCTTGGATAAAACTTATTCGTCCAATAAAGTATTACACGCTATGATTACACGATAATATTAAAATGTCACGTAAACTGTTAAATACGGGCAATTAGAATGTGTTAAAATGATAGTTTTATACATTATTCGACGAATAAGTTTTATCCAAGCATTAAAAATCGGCCCTAATTTTATTTTATTAAAAGTCTTGGTTACTCATATCCTGTTAATTATAATATGTTAATTGTACCTACTATGTTGATTACTTTCTTATATTAAAATTAAAAATAAACTTATTCTTTTAACTTACAAAAATGCTCCTTCCTCTTTAGGTATTATGTAGTTGTGAATGCAAAATTGTTTCGATAAGATGTTTTTTTCCACATAAATTCACTTAAAAAAATACTTCATTTACATTCCCTACAAAATAATTTATTTATCGATTAATTCAGTGTGTTTCGCTTTGTTAATTTGAACACGTTTATACTTTCAAAAAAGCAAGAAGTCAATGTCAAATACCTAAATATGTCCATTAAAGCCACAAACGATTAAATAACGAATCAATTATCCTTTACTTAGCTCTTATACATTAGGAGATAATTATTGCTCTTTTAAACTATATACATACTAGCTTTCCGCCCGCGGCTTCGCCCACGTTTTCAAAGAAAAACCCGTTCCCGTAGGATTTCCGGGATAAAACCTATCCTATATCCTTTCTCAAGTATCAAAGTATCTCTATACCAAATTTCATGCAAATTGGTTCAGTAGTTAAGGCGTGATTGAGTAACAGACAGACAGACAGAGTTACTTTCGCATTTATAATATTAGTATGGATAATAGTTTTATTTCAAACAAAAGAGGTTCCGAGAAGCGTTCTGTATTCCGCTGAGTCACTCAATTATTTGCAGTTCATATTGCATACAGAGACGGGAGAGGGTGTTAAAATGCACTCGATTTCAAATGTAATTGCTTTTTATTCTTTAAAACAAGTTTAAAACAAATAGCTCCTAACATTCACTTATAATATGACTAAAACGATTACACCGATTTTCAGTATATTATTCACGGAATGACAAACAGAAGTGATAACGAATATCTAGGACACTTGGCTAATGCTGAATCATTGAATTTGTTACATCCAATTCAATATTTATGCGGAAAATTATTCAAGAAATATTTATGTAATATAATAAAATCTGAAACATTAAGAGTTGTTCAACTTAACACCTGAGAAAGTTTCTACCACGCCTGACTGATGTTTCGAATCACTTCCTCGACCAATCTCCAAAGAGGTACAGACTTGAAAACAGCATTTATATTTGCATAGGCTAGTTTTACACCTACAGACTGTTTCAAGCCATAGTAAAAATAGCAACGTAGGATAAGAATAATACATAGAATAAACCTACAAATAGTGTCCAGTAGTGATACAATTTCATGTGGGTGTTGTATCCAGACATGAAGATTAATCGATAAACTGTTTTGCTATTTGCTGCCATATTATAATCTCAATCTCAATTTTATGCGGGAGTGTAGTTATTCCAGTAGGTAAAATAATCCATTTCTGGAAGAGGGAATCTATACTATTATTATAATTTAAGAGGAAGGATATTTGTATGTAAAGAATGAACTCAAAAACTCCATCGTCGCCTTTTATTGGTAGAAACATAGGCTATTCGTTTTTATCTCGGGCAAGCGGCTAATCATCTAAGTAAAAGCGATAAAGGTAAAGAAATAATCAACTCTGCCGATTTCTTCACTTCTATACCATCTACATTAAGTCCTAGACTAGTAATATAAAAAGATGCTTATTTCAAAGAACTTTCAGCACCCGGAGCACATTCAACAGACCCGCTACCACTGGGACACGAAACAGAAGAATCACCTGCTGGGTTCGTTCTTCTGGGGTTATGTGCTGACGGAGGTGCCGGGTGGGCGACTGGCGGAGGTGATAGGCGCAAGGTGAATATGAACTTTATGTTTATGATGTAAGGGTGGATTTTGCGTGAATGTGTGAATGTATATGCGGAGTACCAAGCGACATGTTGCTGGTAAAACTGTGCTCCAGAGCTTTTCTATATTAACATACGTACAACAAAGAAGTACTCGCTCAAGAATTGATCTGTGACAATATTTAAATCAAAATTTGCAGCCACATTCTCACTCGCTATAGACATGTTGATCAACTGTTGCTCAACAAATGTTTACCATGTATACGAGGCTTTATTGTAATACAAGCAATTTGTTTTTTTGACTATCTGTAAGCCATATGTCATATCTTATTCAGAAGAACAATTTGGGCTTATTAAAGACGGTTTAATTGAGATGCCTAACGAACCATGACATGAGTTCATAATATTAAAATGCTTGTTTTTTAGTTCAATGGTTAATTTAAGGAATTTCGCAACTGGAACCATTAATGATTTATTCGTTCTTTATTTATAAATTTACCAAACCCCTAAAGTACTGCTACGCAAGTAGATACTGCATTTTGAGGATCTGGACAAAAGAAAATCAATAACAAATAACGGGTTCGCTCCCAAGGCAGCCAGGTGAAGAATGACAGCTGATTGCATGCCACAGATATAAAATATCGTTTTGAGTACGACGACCGCAAAGCGATTAAAATTTATGCACGTCTTAGCACCAGGCAAATCAAGTCATTATATTTTTTGAATTAACATATGTATTGTATTTTGTGTAGACGGTGTTTTATAATTTGTGTAATAAATATTTATTGATAGTTGTCGATACTGCAGTATTTCCAAGTATACAGTTTTTAACAACCGTTTACATTTCTAAAGACTAGCTTTCCCACCGCAGCTTCGTTCTCTAAAACTTATCAAATAATTTACCTTTCTATTTAACCACTCTATCTTTAAAAAAATCACATTAAAATCTGTTTTAAAGATCGAAATTCTAAACATACATAGAGAAGGAGAGCCGCGGGTAGCGACTGTTTCGTAGGGACACTGTGGTAGGGATATCAAAAATAATAAAAATAAGTAAATGGAAATGCGAATTTTTGCTTCTGGTTCGCAATCTTTATGATTAATCGTAGACACGACCTTGAGTTTAATATAACTATCTGACGTAGGTCTGGATAGTGGATGGAAGATAAATTAGAAGATTGCGTCATAGTTTACTTGCATAGGCACTCATTAGGATAATACAATTGGTGAAATTAAAAATTGTTTATCTCGGATCTCCTAAGATAAAACAAACGCAATTCTGGATTTTATGGGGAAAGTTCGTACCGTGCGCATCCATTTCAGATACAGATATTATCTAAGTTATACCAAAAAAAAAAATTCGCGTTTTTCTGATGAAATACATCCGTAAACAGCACAATATCTAACCATTTTCTACGAAAAACGATAATCACAAATCCAAAATAATAAAATTACTTTAAGTCAATTTGATTAATGTTGTCAATCTTCGTTGCGTATCGTCCTTGCAGAAAAATATGGCCCATTTTATGTCTGATCGCGCGGGGGTGAGGTAA
This sequence comes from Colias eurytheme, assembly GCA_907164685.1. Taxonomy (NCBI): domain Eukaryota; kingdom Metazoa; phylum Arthropoda; class Insecta; order Lepidoptera; family Pieridae; genus Colias; species Colias eurytheme. The sequence continues at coordinate 7,628 of CAJQZN010018968.1, read as the reverse complement.
GTTTAATTTTGGCGGGAGGCGGAGAGTGTCCGTTCTGTAGCGTTTAGCTACTATTATGTATTCTGTGGTTATACATAAAGTTGAACAATGCTAGAATATATGAAAAAACTAGCTGTGCCCGTTTTACCCGCATTGCTCCGCTCTTGTTGGTCTTAGCGTGATGATATAATATAGCCTAACGCTTTCCTCGATAAATGGGCTATCTAACAGCGAAAGATTTTTTCAAAACAGAGCAGTAATTCCTGAGATTAGCGCGTTCAATGAAACAAACAAAACCTTTAGCTTTATAATATTAAGTATAGATCTTGGCACTTGAAACATTTTTGCAGTCCCACTCAATGTAACATAAAGGACCATAGCAAAGACCAGTTGGTGGACAAACTACGCCGAACTTTCTTGAACAATTAATAGAAGGGTCGCAAGTCAACGAGCCATAATGTATAGTTTTGGTCCTTGTCATCGATTTAAATTGCGCTAATTTATTACTGCCAATTAAGGAGTCTATTAATGGCAAATGATGGAATCCAATCAGTAGCATTAGTTTATTTTAAATTGTTGTTTCGATTAATTGCTGCCTTAAAAATGCTGCATGCTTCGTTCCTTTTTCATTATTTATTATTAAAACAATACGTTTACAATACAATGTGATTACAATACAAAACCTGTGATTCCCAAGGAGACTTATCAGGCATACATTTAGTTATTCAGTGCGCAGGCGGCAGTCGTGTCAATGGATATGATAGTAACACCGGTTTATGACTAATCGGCTGAGTAATCTGGGGCGCCATCAAGTTCAGACTTCGCAAGTTTAAACTGCGTTTATAACTGAATTTTAAACTTGTTTATTGGCAAGATCGGATACCTTTAAATACTATAAATAGCATAAACGATCTCGCATTTTATTATTCGCTGTTGCATAAATGTGGAACTATTTTAAGGTATTTCGCCATCCATATCTACTATAGTAGTTCCTCTAGTTATGGAACATATTGTTTTAAAAGTATTCTCATTAGTATTCTATTAATTCTAAATGTAAAGATAAATAGTCCAATTGATAAATTAAAATCGGTTCCGCAAATTCATTTTATCAAACTGCTGCGGTTCAAAATGATGCCTCGATACAATCATAATGGTCGTCATCGCTCGTCATTGTTTCGTCTCCAGTAACAATTCTTAATTGCTCTGAATATAGCAGGTGCAGCTAAATTGGCACGCACGTCATTTATTTTGTTTAAAGACAAATATACTAATACTAATATAGTAACCTAGAAATGACTCATAATTCATAAACTCTTTATCACTTTGCAAATTGCATAATCGATTATTCTAATGCAGTTTCAAAAAGATTGATATGCAAAAATGGATGCTCAGCGTAAGTGGCATAGCGACAAATGATTCATGGAACGTTCTCGAAGGCGATGCGGGCTGAACGCTTGGCGCTATCGTTATAGTGTGCGTCCATGGATGAAATATGCGTGTTTGTTTTTGCACACAATGTGGGTGGTGCTCATGATATCGTTTAACTATACCGTGAACGTGAACTGCTTTCTTTGATACGATTTTAGATTTTCTCATGCTTCTCTGTTATGAAATAGTAGTGCGATGTTTGTAAATTGCCGTTTCGTGTTTTGTTTTGGTACCATTTGTGAAGTATTATGTTAATGATCTACATTCTACAGGCAATTGGGCTATACCAGAAAATCTTTACAGGACAAATTTGTATGTAATTGTCTTTATACTCAATTTTGACCCACTTAAAACGGACAGATTTAATTCAAACTTTGCACACTTATCAAGGATACAACAATTTCTTGAGTTTATGCGTGCTTTAGACTTCACCTTGCATTTAGTTTCTTTTATACCTAGTATTTTAATGACTCTTTCTCCTCCAGGCGCGTGTTCGGCTACAGCACACTGCTAGCTAGCATCCTCACCCTGCTATCACCATGGGCAGCTGCTCTTGGCTTCGGCTGGATAGTCGCACTGCGAGTGCTGCTAGGGTTCCTTCTGGGAGCCACCTGGCCAGCTATCCTACCCATGGCTTCTAAGTGGGTGCCACCGATGGACAGATCCAAATTCATGTCTAATATGATGGGTAAGTTTTAATTTTAATGCTCGTCTTTTGTTGATGGTCTGAGATCGGGAGATAGAGCTTCGCGGATCTGATAACCAGATGAGTTATATTTTTTATCAAATAATATGGTTGATGTACAAATATGACTATTTTTAATTTAATTACCATCCACGGTCTCCTCTAGATCTTAGTAGGTAAAAGTAATTTCGTTTATAAATTAACATGGGTTTTGACATAGGTACTTAAATGATTTGAATATAATGTTCCGATTAAGGTTAAAATGAAAAATATTTTGCATTGGTACCTTTAGATTTGGATATAAATGATTGATTGTATTAAGTATTCCGATGATATGGAAATATTCTGTGACGTGATAAGTGTTAAATGGCAGGGATGTAGGTACTAATTTAATTTATGTAGGACATTGCTCTCAACTGCTCACTGCAAGTTCTCGAACCTTCTTGATTTGACCTTTTATACGGAAAATCTAATTAGGTATTTACTGCATGCGTATTATCCAAAAAATTGTATAAATTCGAGATTTTCCCTCTATTAAGCTGTTTGCGTATCCTTATCAGAATTATGGGCATGCTATTTTTAATTCCGCAAAACCGCTCGAACATCTTTACATAACCTTGTCCTTGCCGTATGAAACCCGGAAAAAAGCGCGAACGCGAGTTTAATAATAAACTGATAAGATTCCATTGTTTTATTTTGGCGGTTTCGCGTCACTCATTCGGGACAATATTAAAGAAAATTGTAAGAACACGAGTGTTGACATAATGATAACACTAATTGTTTTATTTTCGTTATTTCGCGTCATCATGGTTATTCGGGGCAATGTTAGATATCATATAGTTCGTCAAGATGGCCGCGGAGGCGCGCGCAGGCGTGTTGCTGACGTCAGAGCTGTCGCGCGTTCTGATTGGTGGTTGCGTTTGACCGCGCGCGCTAACCTTGCGCAACGGTTGCTATGCGCATAGGCTGGGAATATGAAATGCAATGTTATTTTCACGCCGCGTCACGTGGCCTGATTGTTGCAGCGATAACACATACAGTTAACAAGGGTTTTCAGTTTTCTAAACAATTTAACTGTACGTGTAAAAGAAAAATAAGAAAGCATTTCGAAATGTATTATGATTGAGTAAGGGACACGCGTCATTAATTCTCAATAGTTTTCAACATTTAGCGACGTGCTTTATTTGAAACATTTTTAAATGTTGCCTTTTGTTTACAAAACCACATCTTAGTAGTAGATAGGACAACTTCATCGGTTATAATTTATTTAAATTTCAAAATTAATTCATGTTTTCGGACCAAAATATTCATGCATATCTGTTTATAGATAAAATTGTGTAACGGTTTCTAATCGCGTTTTGATGCTAAAAATAGTGCGAATAATCTAAAATACCTACGTCGTCTAAATTTGCTTGTAATTATTGCCAGACGCATTTATCTTTGTGTCGCCTGCAGATAAAAGTGGGTAAACACTCAACGTATTACTAAAATCGTTCGAGTCATCGTTTATGAATACTAAACTGGATACATAATTTACCATACAAATAAAGATTCTTTAATGCAAGTATGCGAGTAAATAATTTTACCCTACTTTGCATGCTATGCCGTATGCGGAGTCAATAACCTACGCCAAGTTGGCAAGAAAACGAGACAAAATAAAAGTAAACGTCGGCTGCACTTACGCATACTTTGTTGGCAGTTGCTCTATAGTATAGTAGTATAGTCTATGGCCCATACATGGCCAACGGTGACCATAAATCCACCCACTCCCACTGAACGAGGTTAACACCACTTGCGCAAAGTTTTCGGACAAAATGGCAGAGTTTGCTCAATCAAAAACACATTTGTTGTAAATCGATGTCGCAATGTGAAGAATTTTAATGTCTTTTTTGTATAAATTTACGTTCTTCCATAAATAGCACGCTTGATATTTCTGCGAGATCGCATATTTTTGTACATTATTTTTGGTAGCCATGTATCCAAATCAGATATAGATCGCTTCTGATGGACGCACAAAGAGAATTGAATTACTTGCAGTGGTTTTATTTTATTTTTTTTCAGTATTGTCTGTCTGCACTTTAGGTATTTATTTTTTATTTATTCTAAGTAGTGCGTCATTATAAAGTATAATAGAATTTTAATTCAATATAATCATAGGTAATTCTAATTAATATATTGACCGGTACTAATATCATTAATATCATTATTAGTTTAACGACTTTCTATTCTAGATGTTTTTAGAATATTTTCCTAATAGTGCATAATAATCAATGCGGTAATAAAACAAAATAAGCTCATGCTATTAGATAAGTTATTACAATAATACTTTCACTAGTAACTAAAATAAATCAACTGTCAATTGATACGGAGCACATCATAATTTTTTAACTCTCCAGCGGTTAGTTTATTATGTCACGATATAGTGAAACTTGCAGTTACAGTGAAAAAAGGTAATGGGCATATTTTGTGAAATTTTGTGCAATGTAAGATAATAAAACGTATAATAGCAAAATTTTTTTCCAAAGATCCAATAAAAATTTTCTAATAGTTTCGCAAATATCGCTTTAAAGAAGGCCATAGAACATTCAACGTACTTAAAATCAAAACCCATATAACTATAGGTGAATAACTTTGTAAAAAGTTATCAAATAACTAACTCAAGAAGAGTTTACTTCGCGCCCAAACGTCATAGAGTCGTAAAATCTAATCAAAAGAGGTCACGGGTAAGAACTATCAGTTCAAAGAGAATCAATTAACATGTATTTGTTTGTAATTACGCATTAATCAATGATTTATAGTTAAAGACTTATCTTGATGATACAAACAGTCTCTCATCGAAATGAGAAGTGCATTTACATCGCGGGTTAAATGTCAAATATTAGTGTGACCATGATTCAAGTAGATTGAGAGATATTAATTTTTAAAATTTCAGTACACGCGAGGAAGTTTTGCTTTCACGAGTTTCATGTCTATTTATACTACTCATCATTGTCCAGTTGATTTTCACATCTTTTCATATTTATTTTGGCAAAATGTCCCAGATTTTGGGTTTAAACGAATGATTTTCAGGGTTTCTGGTTTAAAATTAGTTTGCCAACCACTAGGCCTTGAATGCAGTCAACGGTAATAAAAAAATATTCTCTGAAGATATTAAATCGACAATAATATGAATATTCTTTTAAATTTAAAATATTAATGAACATCATTGTTATCGCATTGTTAAAATGTTCATATTTAAGTATGGATTAGATCTATTTAAAATCCTGTTTATGTGGTTTTTCTTGTTCTATAAGAGGTTATGAATCATAAACTGTAACTTGACCTACATTAATATAATATTTGCCCTTTAAACTGGTTTCCTTTACAATCACGTTTTTCCTGATTCTTTAGTGTGTTTATATATTTTATCAACATATTATTAAGATTTACTAGGTTCTCTTGTTCGTTCGTTCGTTCTTTGTTTCGTTGTAAATTGAACTCTATTATACAATGTATAAGGTTCATTTTCTGTTTACTTAGGAATAGATCAATACGTTCTAATTACCAGCGTATACATTTCATTGATCTAATTATAAATATATCCTTTTAATTTTATATAAATGGCTTCTAACTTGTTTCCTGTACTTTCTAACACGCTTTTATTATGTACACTTGTTTGTATGTAACCGACTCCTTTAGACTTAATTCAAACTTTGAATACTTATCAAGGATCGGTCACAATACAATTACTTCACGAGGGTTTTTAAACATACAGTTACAGTTATATATACAGTTACAGTTACATATACAGTTTACATTTTTCATATTTACTACATACATTCATTGTCACATCTTACATCCTACAAAAATCAAACGATAGTATCTACAAAATGTCCTCATTAATTAATTTTACTCCACACAGTAGGTTGCCTGGAAGAGATCACTGTTAAGTGATATGGCCGCCTTCTGTTCTGGACTAGTTATAAGTTTTAATAGCTGAGGCTTTATTTGTATACCAGCACAATAAAGTGTAAATAAATAAATAAATAAATGTCCCATAAAACCTTAAAAATTGGTAACCCCACTGACCTAACTAGCAATGGAATCGTACCGTCCGTTCGTGTATCACAGAATAGGATCAATAGTTCAGCGTTAGATCATTTGGAGCGTTTATCGGATTCGTGGAAATTTTTGGTCCTTTCAAACTGCCGGTTGAAACTAGACTAAACTTAATTAAGCAGTATGAAGACAAGAAGAATTTTAATAGCAATTAAAAACTAAAAATGTCAATGATTTTATTAGTTTAAAACGGAAAGGTTTTAACTTTTAATGACAAAATTGCTGGACTGTTTTTGATTTTTAGAAATAGTAACCAGATACAATACCAAAAGGCAAAACATATTCTCTGACCTGTCTGTCTACTTGTGCCTTGTGGCTTTTAAGTTTTAAGGTCTGATTTACTTTCTGTGTAACTTTTCATTATTTTCTATACAAATGTGACCAAGTAAATCATCTCTTGTTTGCCTCCACTGGAAAACGTACGTTTGTATCGTACATACGTTCGTACGTAACTTTATTATCTATGGGTTAAATTTAAACGAATTAGATCTAATAATGAACAGGAAAAATACACCAAAATTCGATAAAATAAAATTCCGCGAATAACAATTAAAAATCTGCAAATGGTGTAACGGGGTAATAACTATAGCAATAAATTGAAATGTAAGATTGTCAAGCAAAATACGATACATCCATTAAACGTACCCTTGAACAGATGGTGTTGTGTAATCGGTTGCATAACTTTATTGTACCTAATCGGTTACTACATATATGATTTTTGCAGTACCTATATTAATATATATTTTTTTTCAAATAAGTACACGTAAATATGCCCGTTTCTTTTTTTACCACAAAATCGAAGTTGTAGAATTTCATAAACTAAAATTATAATTAAACTCAATGCCTTGGTACCATGCAAATAAGGTCCTATCATCTGATAATAAAACCTGAAAGTGAATAAGAATAAGAATTTTCCTCAAATTAAGAAAAGCAGATACTACAAATGCGCAGAAATCATTAATTAGGTATGTTACTGTTGCTAAAAAAGATAATTTAACGTCGCAGTGTATGGTTCACAAATTGTATTTGTAATCAACCAAACCATAAAATTATTCAATAATTAATTAATTTCATAATAAATTTATTAATTACTAGCTGTGCCCGCGACTTCGTCCGCGTGGAATAGTGACTGCATAGTAGGTAGTTACTACTTAACTTTTATTGAATAAACACGTACTACCATAAATAATTAAACGAACTGTTAGTAAAATTTATTACTAAACTGAGCTAAAAAATAAAAATAAATACCTAGTTAATTTTCTACGTAAAATTTGTTTTAAATTATGTCATATTATTTTTAGGCACCAGGAGGGAAGGGAGCAAATTTATTTTTCTTCCTTCCTTGTATGGATGTTTTTGACAATATATATAACCGTTTCTACGAAAAATATATTTTTTCATTCGTTGATCTCAAAAATAAAAATTCCAATCACCAGAA
>CAJQZN010018966.1:0-18627 GCA_907164685.1 Colias eurytheme | reverse complement strand
AGCCGTCCTCCACCAGCCGCGCGCGCCGCACCGTCACCAGCGTCGAGCGCCCGCCGCACGCGCGCTCCGTCAGACCGAGAACCACCTGCGCATTCATTCAACTTTACACATATTTATCACACACACCAACACTCCCACGCTCGCACGTCCAAATACACGCTCGCACGCACACGCACGCTCGCACAGGTACACGCACGCTCGCACGTGCACATGCACGCACGCACGCACGTACACATGCACGCACGTTCACACAGGTACACGCACGCACGCACGTGCACACGCACGCTCGCACGTACACATGCACGCACGCACGCACGTGCACACGCACGCTCGCACGTTCACACAGGTACACGCACGCTCGCACGTACACATGCACGCACGTTCACACAGGTACACGCACGCTCGCACGTACATACAGGTACACGCACGCTCGCACGCGCACGCACACATACACGCACGCTCATACGCACTCATACGCGCATGCGCACACATATTACAAATATTTTTGATTATATGACATAGTATTTACATTTCTAAACAGAAAAAAGGTTAGATATCGACAGAAAATTACCTTCTCATCAGCTACGGCTCTTCTGAACAATCTCACTCTTTCACCGTGAGCGATCATGTGTGGAGTCTTTTGCACCAGAACCTGCAAAGGATGAATTATGAATATATTATGATTAACATAAAATATAATGTTTTAAATAATTTTCTGTTTTAAAATATTTGCGTTGTGAAATCCCAAATACTTTTTCCTGCTTTTATTTTTTTCACTTAGTTACGGACTTTTCCGCTGCGACAAATATGTAATATTCAATATTTTTTCAGATAAATTTCAAAGTCGCGTCATGGCACTGCGTCGCGTCATGGCGAGGCGACGATTTTGGTATCTTTGAATCTTGCCAAAGAAGTTTCACTTCTGACATGTGAGCTCAGCACACACGCTGTTTATTTATATTCACCTGTTGCGGTTTCTTCCCTTTCTCCAGATCGGCCATGAAATGCGAATCCCTTATTTCTCTAACAAGCCAGTGTCCCGCGGGCGTGTACGAGCGTCTACAGTCGCGGCGGTACAACACTAGCAAGAGTGTGTGAAGCGACCTGAATACTTCGTTGCTTTGGATGTTTTTGAGATCTGGAATTATTTGTAAAATATATTGAAAGTTTTTGAGATCTGGAAAAAATTGTTGCGTATTAAAAGTATGGGCTTTTTCATATGGGTAATTCTTTTTCTATGACATTAAATTTGGCAGTTGTTGGATTATCCTGTTCAAACAGGTGTAAAGAAGAAACAATTATATGGATAAATGACTAGGAACAGAAATATATTATTAAGTGTGACATATCTATTTCCAGTGCTACTTAATGTGAGTGAAACAAAAAACATTTAAATAAAGCAGATAATGATGGAACTGTTATATAAATACATTCAATATAAAAGAGTAATAAGATAAAATAAAGTGATCTATAAGACATACCAAATAGTTGTCCAATGATGGATTTGTATATGAACATGTTCAGAAACAATGACATGTTCACATAGTCTTGTAGTTTGAATGGTTCCTGCTTTTCATACATTTCCATATCATCGAGTATTCTGAAAATTAGTTTTCTCTGTTATTTTATAGTAAATTTATTTATATAAAAAAAAAATTGATATTTAGTTTTAAACATTCAACTTCTTTTTATTGTTTAAAAACTTCTCAAATGAATAGATTTCAGAATAAATCATTCAACAGATATAGCTTTTATATTATTATGAGGATAGGCGCCATAATAAATGTACATACCATATGCAATTTCCTTTAAACAAAATGGAACACAATATAATCATTTATGTGCGAATATCTAATAATATAACTTACGTAACATAATGCGTCATACAATCAGCAAACAGTATGAGCATTTGAAACTCAGGCGCAGACGATTTAGTATTAATGGCCAATAGATCGAGGAATGCTTTCAAGCCACTGTTTGGTCCCAATGTACATAGGAATTGCCATAGCGAGTATAATATTTCGTCTTGATTGCATAGGCCTGTAAATTACAAAAAATATTATTTATTAAACATAATAGAGTTTTAATAGAAGAATCGTAATCTTAATAATATATACGGGAAAATTTGTGGAAATTGATAAATGTTTGTTCCCCATTTTAATGTAAGTGACTGAACCAAAATGGATAAAATTTATAGCAAAGATGAATTGGTCTAAACTCAAATTCAAACATTTATTTATTCAATTTAACTTCCTGAGCTATTGAATCGTCAAAATAATTTAACATTGACCCTCGGTTTAAAAAGCAGTTACCGTATATGTATAGATTTTTGGAATGGCATATAGGTTTACACGAATATAAAATATTTACCCGTCAATATATCCAGTTTGACTTGCGTCATAGTTTGTAAAGCTGTGTGATACATTGAGCATATTAAGGCAACTTTTGTGCAGTCCGGCGAACCCAGCTTCCTGTAGCTTTTATTTGAGCTACCTCTGTAATTCAATGAATATATATTTAGATATATTATTTCGTATTTCGTTGAATATTTTACTATTTTTTAATAGTATTAACACAAAATGAGGGAATTTCTTACAAATGTTTTTTTTTTAGTTTTTATGATATTTTTGTCATTATTTAGTTACTAAAAAGCTGAAGTATTTGTCAGACTGATATTTTCTATCCCATTACTTCCGAGACACACACATCACAATATTTAAAAATGGTTGTATTCATCAATATATTAAAAACCCGCATATATCAATGCCTGTATTAAATTCTCCTTACCTATTAGTCCTAGCCTCAATAGCTCTCCGTATAAACGCGGCTGGGTTATTCAATTGCACAGGTGACGATTGTTGAGAGGGCCCCGCTCCCTCCTCCACAGAGATCCCACCTTCTAGCATTTCCTTTAACGGTATAGCCAATAACTTCTTCAACAACGGAGCACCCCACAGCAAAGATAGCTGGGTTCGTAGATTACCCATAGTGGGGGGTAGATACGCATCGAAACCTTGGGAGAACCAGCCAAGTACGGGATGCCAGTTGCTAAGGTTACCTTTTTTGCATACTACGTATTGTTGACAGCTGTCTAGGAAGCGGGTTGTGACAAGCTGAAAGAATTTTTATATGAATGAAAGGGATATTCTAGAACCGGAAAGGGAAAGGGATATGAAAGGGATATTCACAGAGAATATAACCAAAAAAATTTTTTTCAATACAATTATTATAAAAGAATGGAAATAATTTGATAATAGGGTGGGATTTTTAAGTATTACAATGTCATAAAACTAAAAATTATATGTTAATTCCTTTTATTTTAATTTGAATGCTGAATGTAGGAAGGTAAAACGAAAGTGTTTACATTTCAAATTTCACAGTAAAACATTCTTGAATATGTTTATTGGTAAATAGTAGACTCACCACAAAAGTAGGATAAAAAGTTTCACTCTGAGTATGGTCCCGTTCAATGTGCGCCAACTGTATGAGGTTTCCCAACAAACACAGAGCATAGTTTCCCTCCAAAGTATTGAACACGATTCGCATATTCTGATCTGCACTTAGAAATTCGATAGATTTATCGAATAGCGCGTGTGTGCGGAATGTGGAAATTGACTGAAATCATAATAGACCATTTATTGTTTTATGGGAAAGTGAAATAATACCTAAAGACGTTAATTGCTTGTCTGTGTTTCTTGAATAATATACCAACCAGTTGCAAATAATCAAATATTCATGCAATGTTGTTGTGCATGCATATTTAAAGAACATTATTAAAATGTCTCTAATAATAAGCAAATATTTTAGAAAAGCAAAAATTTGATCTTCGCTGCCCAATATGAATAGTAGACAACATATAATGCTAAGTTAAGTATTGGTTTAATTTATAATTTATAAGAAGTAAAACCACTTTTTAACCGACTTTCACACAAACAATGATGGTTTTCAATTCATAGCTTATTTTCAATACTTTTCTTACCTCTGGTGATATAAGTTGCATGTGATACACCAGGGTTGGAACAGAGAGTATTTGTATGATGAACATTGTCAGTAGTTTCTCAGAAAACTGGGCAGAGATCAGAGGGCGCAGTGCTAGCGCAACAATCGCTGATAGTGCTATGTTCTTGAGACTGACTTTCTCACGGCAAAGCCCTCGCAGGAGGAGCGACTGTAATAAAGTTAATTCAGTATGTTAAAAACCGTATAATAGAGAATTCTGGTTTTAATTAGACGTTAATGTACAACAACATAAGTGTAATAAGAGGTGTGAAGAAAATTATTAAAAAATTATTGATAAATAAATATATCAAGGGACTATTTTTCAATTAAGCTAAGTTCACATTATCTTGGATAGAAAAAATGACAGAATAACAGATCTACTACCTTATCCTATATCAAGAAGTTAAAATTCCTATTACACTAATTTATAGCAAAATGTCATATCCCACCTTTAATGTCAAATAATATCCTTTATGAAACAGCGAACCCATCACATTAGCACACAGTTGAGTCATACCGCCTCTGAGCTTATCAAAGTTTTTCAATCTTGTAAGAGCCCATGTATTTATAGCAGTAAATTCTAATAGTGTGTGCAAATGTACGAGTATACTTTGCATGTCTATTGGAGACTCTGGTTTTAATTCTTCTAGATACTGGCAACATTTGAAGAGGAGATCCTTTATGTGTTGTATCCAGCATAAGCTGTGAATAAAAATGTTAATGTCTTGATCAGATATTTCTGATTTCTGACATTTTTGACATATTTGTCATGCAATAACTATAGGGTAAAATTAATTATAATTAGCGAAGTTAAGTTCTATTTATAACAAGATCACTTATTTCCCATATTAAAACTTTAATAAAAGCTTTTTAATATGAAATTGTTAAATTATAGTTAAGAATAAACAAGGAGTCAATAATTTGATTTATTATTGAAATACAAAAATAAAGTATCTCCGTATTGTACATTAAATAACATTTTCAAAATACATTACAGCAGAATTTCCATGACGATGAAACAATATAATGTTTATACAAAAATAGTGCGCACAACCAATAATAATATGTGTTGTGTAATAGTGCCAAGAATGCACCGGATAACTAATAAAACAATGTAACTAAACATTACATTTGAAATATGTAAAAAGCATAGTGTTAAAATTATATTGAGTCACTGGAGTTCACTGGAGTCACTATAACCTAGCACATTTGTATGATACCCTTTACACTTTAAAGTTGTACAATTTTCTATATTGACTGGCCATAAACATATAATACTTAAATACATATTATACTGTTAAAGAAATATTCAGAAATGAATTAGCTAGTGGTGACGGATTACAATCTACCAGGAAAAACTTTGACAACGATCTAGATCTTTAAGATCAATGATATTTTATGTATAGATACGTTATATACTCACAATATATCCAAAAACAATGCTTCATATGCAGTGTCAGGCACACACAAATACAAGGTATCATTTTACTTAATTTATTACATTCACAGACTGTATAAGAGAGATGGCTCTAATAAAATGATATAAACAAAAAAGACAAAGATAGTTTGTCACTTCCGCGCAGGTGTAAGCAAAAGTCATAAGAATTCACCAATTAAATATAAATAAACAAATAGTTGCCATGGTAATTGGCATAGACTAACGACACAGAAGGTTCAATGTTATAGATGTTACAGTTCCTGCACAAGTAAACAAATGTGACAATTTCATTTACTATTTAATTATTATTATGATGTTGTATTAAAATGAAAAAACTTTTTTGGAGATATAATTGTATTAAGTATTTATTACTAGCTGTGGTGTTCGTTTTCGGTCATCATCATTTCACCCGATAAACACCCACTGCTGAGCATAGTCCTCCTTATAGAATTCCATAAGGACCGATCTTACGCTATTCGTTTCAAGGCAGTTCCCGAAACCCGTACAAGGTCATCACTCCAACTTGTAGGATATAATAATAGTGGTGCCTAGATGAAAAAAAAGGATGAAATAAAAGAAAGGATGAAGTATAAGCCTTTTTTATCTAAAACACAAATAAAATTTATGTTCAATAGCTATTTACAGAAAAGCAAATAGCATTTTTCGTCAGTAGCGATAATCTTTTCTTTAATGTATACGTATATTCAACATCATTTACGCAAAAAAACATTTTTGCCATCACGATTTCTTTGTATATAATAAATAGATATATTTGTTAATTACATGCACTGTGTGGATTTAAATATAAAAATAATCAAGTATTTTCCCAAATCGAAATTAATAAAATAACCGTTCTATTTTCAATAATCGTATCTACATGATAATCTTTGAACACAGTGTACGCTAGCTTTGTCACACTAGTGATTGAAGCAATGTTTTATCCCTTTCATTATTACAATACAAGTGTCAAGCATGTGTCATTCATAAAGAATTGTAAATTGTTATTTTACTCATAAACTGTAATAATTTAATATATTTTCCTGTGATATGATATTCCTTTATCTTTCTTTACTTTTTTGCACGAATACGTGCACTTTCTGAATACACAGGAAGGCATTTTCGACAACTTTAATGTACCTATCGGCACATACGCTCACTGGGACCGGTGACAATCTGACTGATTGCATTGGTCCCAAATAGGACCAATTCACGGAAGCAATTTTGGTGCGTTGATGACGTATCTACCTCTTGTTTCTATATATAATATCATTGTTTAAGATATAATATTTATATTTGCTCACCTGTATTCTTTGTTGAGGAATACTCCCACATAAGAAATTTTAACAGATTCCGAATGCAAACTCTGAACAATATATTTGCAGAGTTTTTCAAATCTCTTTCTGTCCCTTTGTGGTTTAAATACTAAAAATAAATGGCAAGTAACTTTGTATACATCCAGCGCTTGTACAAACTCTGGTTGTTGGCCTTCTTCCTGAGATCCATGATTAGTTTCAGGTAACAATTGGTCGAATTCATTTCTGAAACCAAGTCTTTCTTATCAACTAGTAATACAAATGTTTCATAGCCAAAGGTCTAATAAACCGTAAGCATGTTATGTATCAGCAGTAACAAAAACAACATTTAAACATAAAATCACGAAATACGATTTTATGCAATGTTCTAGAAATAAGAAATAGATCTCTGTATGAATGAAGATAAGGAAAACTTACAAAATAAGCTTGATAAACTTTTGTCTCGCTAACCAGCCGCGAACTATTGCCTGTATTTTTATGGCAGACTGTTCCCTTTTCTTTTCGAGCGCGCGCTCTTCTCTGGCCGCTTTCATCTGCTCTAGGAACGAGTCCTTAGTAGTTAAATTCTTTGAAAACATCTTTAAAAGCTGATTTTAATAATAATTTGTACACAAATAGGCTTTGTTTTCTGTTTTTAGTTTAAACTGTCACGATAAGGGGGCATTATTGCGATGCGTATTTTTTGCCCTATATCACGACAGACATATTTTCTTCATCTTATTTTATTTGTGTAGCAATTTACGTTCCACATTTCTTGCTGTAATAAAGATATTCAAGATAATTTTTGAGTAAGCTTGTAACTTGTTACAAATCGAATCGGAGATAATTTTAGTTTGACTTTGACAATTGACATTCCATTAATTTAGTTTAACTTTTTAAAATTATTACTGCGTTAGATACTAAAACTTTGGGCGTTAGTTCGAATGAGAGAATGTGATGATAGATGTGTGAGCCGCTAATATAGTTTAGTTCTATGATAGACAAATTTTGGCGTAGTTTCACGGCTTTTATCCGTGATTGACTTGTACGAATCCATGGTTTTAAAATCAGACGTGGACAAAAACCATAGTGAAGCCGCTAGTACATATTCGTTTCGTTCAAGCGGTTAAAAACCGCGGCAATTTACCGTAGCCTATGCCTTCATTCTTTTTTTTTGTAATCTATATGAAAAATAAAGGCTCTTTTTTGTAATATTTGACCTACAGTGGCTTTTCTCTAGAAAAATCGGATAAGTGCGATTGCGAGTGATATTCACGGCACTGCGAGCACTATACAAGTAAGCTAGTTTTATAAATGACTTTATAAAGTCACAATAATAAGGTATTAATAACCCGTCCGATTAGGGCCCTTCTGGCCTCCTCCACTCAAGCGGCAGCCCAAGCCGAGGTTCGAGATCCCCGTCAAGGGGGGACGCCCTTTGTGCATGTCGCTACCAGGGTGAACCTTCAGTTCACCCCCGCGTCCGCGTTAAAATGTAGAAGCCCTTCTGGCTAACATTGAGAGACACCACACAAAAAAAAAGGTATTAATAATATTATGAATACATCCTGTTTTATTCTTGACTTTGGTGGTAGGTAGTATAGCTATTGGATGTAGTGATCATTTGTGATAATTATTAGATATTAGGTATCTATATGTATGTATCTACACTACGATCTACGTACCATAGCATAAAGATAACGTACTGAGTAAGTTTGAACAATGGGTTTCAACTTTCAACCTAAGGTTTCAACTGATAAAGCCGTTCTTAACTTCTTAGTTACTAAGTAACGCTGCAATCTAAGGTTGCAATCTGCATAAAATAAATTGCTAATTAAACCATAAAATATTAAGTACCTAGGTATAAAAAAATCAAAAGACTGTCCTGAATCCTGAATGCACAATGTTTTGGATCTCATATCATTTTGGTAAATTTCATGATGAGGTTCTTTAAAGAATAGACATTTTATAATTCTATAATAAGGATATCTTTGAATACATTAAAAATGAATTTAATGCTTGTATATGACAAATTTAGTGATAATAATATTATGAACAATATAGAAGTATTGTTAAAACTTTCATTTGGGAAAGAAAATACAATAATATAGGTAGGTACCTAATATTATTCACACGACGAAATTTTGTTTTGAACGTCGCGTCGCGTGATGTTGTAGGTAAATATGATTTTCTTTTTATTTTCTTTTATGTTTACGAGCTTTATACATATTCGATTCGATTGACGAGTATTATATTAAAATATTCACTGTGCTGTACAATATGTTTATATTTAATTTATCTAAGAGTAGGTAAGAAGAAATGAATACGATAGTAATAAAAAATAACATCTTATTTAAAAATGTAGAGTGTTGCGCTACCACAAACATAAAATAGATTTTTAATGCTTCTCTAGAATGTGATATTTTTTTATGAATAACCAATGATGGACCGTATCTATTAAATAATTTAACGTAGCTATACGTATAATTATGAAATGTGTTTGGTCTTATACCCAATCGTTTATAAACTTTACAAAGGATTCAATATAAGTAGGCTAGGTACCTACTTAGGTTATTTTCACATACCAATCCTACTAATATTATAAATGCGAAAGTTTGTGAGGATGTGTGTGTGTTTGTTACTCTTTCACGCAAATACTACTGAACTTCGGTTCAGTTATTAACAATGAAATATAGCATAGAAAGTAACTTCGAATAACACAAAGGATAATTATTATTCCGGAAATCCCACGGGAACGGGAACTATGCGGGTTTTTCTTTGAAAATGCGAGCGAAGCCGCGGGCGGAAAGCTAGTCTTAAATATAAATTGATGTTCTAGTATGTAGGTATTGTATAGGACATAGGTAGACACGTCTTTTTGTACTTTTTGTAATTTGTAGACAGACGAAGAATTGTTTAATGATTGTTTATTAATAATTTATATCCATAACAAAATAAATCTCTAAATATACACGTACCTATAATTAGTATAGATAGATGTGAAATAGCACAGCTCTGCAAAGTAATTAATCTAACAAAATGCAGGTATTTTTTCTTAGAAACAAGAAAGCGGAGCATGCATGCACAACGAATAGATGCCTGATAAAATTTAACATGATATATTTCCGTGCCTAATTCGAATTAATTATTATTTATTAATCAATAATTTATTGCAAACTCTGAGGCTGGTCATTTACATTATCTATCTGGAGAGGTTCTCAATAAAATCAAAAATGGATGAGTTTATAAGGAAATATAAAAAAAGATCGGTATCAACTAGAGAAACCTGATTTACCTGATAGTCATAGGTACCTATAGCTAATTTGTAGTTAGCTAGGTTATTCATATTATGTTACAGTACCTACTCGTCACGTAAAGTGTGTTTGCGCATGGGTAAAGTATCGTACCAAAATTATGTGCTTATTGTTATTTTTTTTGAATTAAGCTCGGTAATTTTGGCTTTGCACCACACTTTGCACTTATATAATAATTATTATTCTTATACCACCTCATACCACCAAATAGGCCGATAAATCGCCAATGCGCAGCTTGACGGTCAGCCCTCTATTTACATGACGCGACCTGGGATATCGACAGACATCTAGATAGCCCAATTGCCAACCTTACCTGCTCGTGGTACATCCTGCTATGCAACGGACAAGGCAATGGCGACCGATAAATGGCGGAATAACCATTTCTTAATAAGGGGCTTACAAATCTAAAATAATCGACACTGGGCAGCAGCTTTGCCGATTAAATAAGTCTCTCACTGCGGTCACCAACACGCCTGCCCAGCGCGGTGACTAGGGCATATCCTCCCAGATATAGACCTATACCTACGTGGATGCATCATGCTATGATAATATATTAAGTAGTACGACTCTATCTCATTTTATCAATTATTTTGAACTAATCCTCAAAAGAAAATGACAATATTATGTGAGATGCATACAGCATAATGGTAGGTAGGATAGAAGCGATAAAACTGATTGAATGTGTATCATCTAATATCTAATATACCTAAAGGCGAAAGTTTGTAAGGATGTATGGATGTATGGATGTATGGATGTTTGTTACTCTTTCACGTAAAAAGTACTGAACCGATTACAATGAAACTTAGCACACATATAGAGGGTAACTTGGATTAACACATAGGATAGATTTTATCCCGGAAATCCCACGGGAACGGGAACTATGCGGATTTTCCTTTGCAAACGCGGGCGAAGCCGCGGGCGGAAATCTAGTACTATTATAAAGGCGAAAGTTTGTATGGATGTATGGATGTTTGTTACTCTTTCACGTAAAAACTTCTGAACCGATTACAATGAAATTTAGCACACATATAGAGGGTAACTTGGATTAACACATAGGATAGGTTTTATCCTGGAAATCCCACGGGAACTGGAACTATGCGGGTTTTCCTTTGAAAACGCGGGCGAAGCCGCGGGCTGACATCTAGTCATCATAATATAGTTAATTCATGTGATCCGGGATCGCACGCAGTTCAAATAATAATTATGGAACGGATCGTGGTTGGTTCCTCTTGTAAATGTATCGTAATTTTTTAGTGTTGTGGGAATAGTGGCAAAGAGTTATTAGTCCTTGGTTTTATAGACTATTAAATTTTTCTCAATCAATACGCTACACCAACTTGTAAAAAAGGGATTTTAAAAGTAAACTAATGTTATACCTGCGTTAATGGAATGAACATCAGAATTTCTGTCACGGCCGCGGCGGTAGCTCAAATTCAAACATTTATTTATTGAATTTACCACTCCCGTAGGTAGGTATTTACCTAGAGTAGACTTGAGCACATTGTAGGTATTATTTATTTTACATTATATTATAATGCTGCTGCATTACCTACTGTAGAGTGTAGAGTAAATCTATAGGTACTAGGTACTAATAATATTATAAAGAGGAAAGGTTTGTAATTATAAAATTATGTATGTATGTAGGTATGTATGGTTTTCACGCATAAACTACTGGACCGATTTCAAAAATTCTTTCACCATTAGAAAGCTGCATCTTCACTGAGCAACATAGGCTATATTGCATTTCAAAAAAAAAAAAGAGATCCTTACCAAAAATGCTATAATGTAACCCGAGGTGTAAAAAATTCCTTAATAAAAATTCTGTCATTGCGTGCGTTGCGGAATCTATTCCTTGAAGTACGAGGATGGTTCTTATGAAAAAAAACGTAAACATGTAGGTACCACGGGCGAAGCCGGGGCGGACCGCTAGTAAACAATAATTAGGTAATAACCAAATATCTATCAATACAAGTGCAATCATCCTTCTTCTTTTCTGATGCACGGATACGAGATATGTAACTATAAGTAGTTAATTAATATCAATTAGGTTTTGTAGACACAGTCTGATTAGGTACTTAAGGGTCTTTTTTTAATTTTTAACCAAATTCAAAAAGAAAGGAGACGAAATCGGTGACTCAATTAGATTTTTGTCTTTATTTTATAAACAAACAATTTAAAAGTTTTATTTACCTATGTCGTGGAAGCGACGGCGAGCCGAGCGTTATTAATTGTAGAGTGGCTTAATACATGTGTAGATACATTATTAAATGAACTATTCTTGTACAAAATCTTACAATAATCATTAATTGAAACTTAGCCTTTTTAAGAGTTAAATACCTAAATCCTCAATTAGTTAATTTCACTTGAAATGTGACACATCCAGCTATCTGAAGGAATGCTACCTCATTAGGCGTATTTTAAAGCTTCGCACATCCGGTGATAACGGGTCAGAGGGTGAGTAAGCGGTGATAAGAGTTAAATCAGTAGTGATAAGGTGACAGTAAGAAGTCATCGGAATGACAAATTTTTGGCATTGATAATTTATCAGCTATGATGCATGCATATTATTGTAGTGAGTAAAAGAAAAAAAAAATGTTTATTTATTATGAAAAAATACGTGTTTATTAATAAAAAACTGAACTAATGTACCTAGAATCCATGTATCCCTACTAAATACTAATATTATAAATGCGAAAATAACTCTGTATGTCTGTCTGTTACGCATTCCCGCTTAAACCTCTCAACCGATTTTGATGAAATTTGGCACAGACAATATCTAAATAAATAAATAAATATTTCAAGACAATTTTCACACACGGCACGATCTCATCCCATACTAAGCTTTCGCTTGTGTTACGGAAACCAGATGGCTGATAAACATACATACCTATATAATTTTAAATAAATAATTATATAGATAATTAACACCCAGACACAGAGCAAACATATAGTAAACATATAACAAACGTTCATCACACAAATATTTGCCCCGGGTTGGAATCGAACCCACGACCTATGGCCTCGAAGGCAGGGCCAATACAATCTTTAGACCCTGAGAAAGAACATATAGGCTACCTTATTGCGAAATATAGGGTGTAGGGTATGGTTTACCACGGGTGAAGCCGGGGCGGACCGCTAGTAAAATTATAATCGTCACGCTAATTACATTCTACGGTACCAAGGTACTCATTTTATTTAGGTAATTAAAAAGATTCGTAAATTACAAGCTTTGCAAATTTTATTGTGGTAACGTGTAGGTACAAGTGAAGAAGTGGTGTGTCGTAAATTAAAATCATGTTTTATTTGTTTAACCTACCTACCTATAATAAAAAATCTTTTTTATGATATTTATAACCTGAATATTTAGATCTACTAATTTTATAACTCTAGGTCAATGCCCTCTGTACCTCACAGTTTGTTTATTAAATATTAGGTAGGTACCTATAAACTTTCTGCAATTGGCACTGGTTGCTTGGAAGAAATTGCTATTTAGCAATAAAGCCGCCAATTGCTTCTGATGTCCTTGTATTGTAAAATTAAAAATTTTATGCAATAAAGAATACCTATAGGTAGTATAACTATAAATAGATATAAATGCATATCTGCTTGCGTGCTTGACTGCTCGGCTCGCGTAAACTTGAGAGCGCCTATTAGGTACCTATAGGTAGCCTAAATTAACCCCAATTCGAGAAAAAAATGCTCTTTGTTCTAGAGAACTAGTTTTCAATACAAAAATTAAAATTTATTGTAATTAAGAATGGTAGAACTTTACAAAATGTAATAATGTGAGTTTTAATAATAAAATAGATCGTCAGGACTAATGTGGAACTTTGAACGAGTAAGAGCTTCAGTTATGGAGGTAGGTAAATATTAAAAAAATGTTTTTTATCTAAACTTTTTACGTACGTAGAGTAGGTACTACCACGGACGGAAAGCTCGTGAAGTGAGAACACTTCACGAGCTATCCGCCCGTGGCTCATCCGCGTTGACTAAATCTTAACAAATTATATAATATATTAAACCGTTCTTCTTAAACCTATGTAATTATTAAAAAAAACCGTACATCTATTTACAGTGCGTAACTACTTTTAAAGATCTAACTAAGGATTTGAAAATTGGTAGGAATTTACGCATACCACGCATAGAGATGGGCAACAACTGACAAGTTAATATTAAGTTAAAAACTAAAACCGCGTTTAGTCTCATTAAAGTAATAAAATCTTGTTATCATTTTATATTAAATAGAAGGTCAATTCTATGTCTTTATACCTAGGTACCTACTACCTACTGATTCTTTAATCACAACTAAACGGTGGTAAATTTTTCTGTATTTTGACAATTCAAAGGCGCTTCTAAAAGAAGTCTAGTTGAATGAATGTATGTTTGAGTTTGAGTTTAACTTAAAAAGGATTTCTAGCAGGTTGAATTATGAATAGCTAGGTATATCTAATAACTAAAAACAATGAAAATATCTAAGCTTATTAAAAAAACAGTTCCATATTCCAAACCAGCTGATAACAATAGGTTTCCATCGATACATGCGCCTACGCATCAAATGTCAGATCACCTGCGACGGGGGGTGGAAAGCTCGAGAGGCTATACAAAGGCTTTACAGAGTCATTAGTTATGTGTCGACCAATGAGAGGAAAGGGGCGTGGCCATGCGCACGCGCCGCCCGAGATCCGTCACGCTGTCAGTGTAAACGCAGCTGTCGTTACGTGATCACGCATCTAATGATTGCTGTTCATTGTCTAATGGACATTTGAACGTGTTTTTCTATTGTGATTTTTGTGATTTTAATACTGAAACTGTTTGACTGCTCTTTATTTGACGGGAAATGTTATAGTGAAGTGCTTTTTGGTGACATTTTTTTATTGATTTTAAATTCAATATGATGATGGATCAGGCCCATTTCAGTGAATATCTGCTAAGGCAGCAAATGCTGCACGCTGCTTCGTTGAGTGGTTTGCGTAAGTCACTCAATTAATTATTTACTATGAATTATACCTATAGATAGATGATAATATCTATCAATAATTGAGGCTATATTTTCTGAAACATTTTTTCTACATTAGAAAATCGATTATTTTTCTTAACCTTTGAAGTTTTTTCTACTTGTTATAACTGTTATTTTCTAATCATTTTACATTTATACGTCGTACCTTACTACTTGTTTATAATATTAAAGAAAACATTTTTTGCATACCTAGGAAAAGTAGTGCTCTATTGTTAGTGATTGTTACAATAAGATATTGAGGGTAGTGTGCAAATTGATACATAATCATACATGGGTAATGAATGAAAACACATCAATAGAAATTCTATAAAATATGTATCTAATTGAATTATTTTTCACATTTGACAATTTAATGAAACTTCTGTCTCATTCTCAAACAAATAAAGACAATTATATTGCACGCCTCATAAGCGAAGCGTTGAGGTGGGTACTACTGTCACTTCGCGCAAAACATCTGATTTTTCAAACTTAAAATGTCTTTATGTATCATACATTGCACTTGTAAGATAATACATACACACACATATTAAGAAAAAACACTATTTTTAACGTTCATGATATTTTTGATGTCATTTTTGTTATTTAAACTAGTTAAAAAACAGTTTAAAAAAGTTCTGTCTTGGACGTCCGTGTGTCTGTATGTGCGGATCCTTTTTCTTGTTAACACGATAGCGACCGAAATACTTTACTAATCGAGTCTTTTTTTTTCTCTTACGCTTGAGTATGCTCAGGAATAGAACCCTTTCATTTTTCAGGGTCTGATTCGATGTGGTTTAATTGTTATTAAATAAACAAAAATAATAATAAATAAATATTTATTAAAAAAAATTATCAGGCGTGCACTTTTGGATTTTCCAAATTATTTTCATTTACCTACTCTTAAAAAAATATTTAAAGTAAAATCGTAGATATACCTATATGTAGGTATTGTATACCTAGGTATATTGTCCATAACATTAATAGTACCGAGTAGTGTAGGTAGGGGAGAGCGGGGATGAAAGTCACATTTTTAGCTTTTTTTATGTAACTTCCAAAATACGTTGTTTAGGAATGATATTTGTATACCAAAAGATAGTGTAATTATTCTGTTACAAAAGAAATAAACGTATTTTTGTGTAATATTATCAGTTGTAGAAATATTTTGTATTTTCACTCTTAAGAAAAATGTGACTTATAACCCCGGGTCAGGGATGGTTGTCACAATGCCTAGGGTAGGTAGTCACATACTAAATAACAGGCAATTTATAAATAGAAAGTCACACTTTGGTCTTATAATTTTACGGAATAATTTTTAATTAAGAACTCTTAACCAAATGAAACCGTGTCTACGGTCTTTATTTCAGTCTGAATATTAATCAATCACAATTTTAGCAAACAATAATAATCGTGAGTCAATATAGAGTCATCAAGGACAAATGGACTTCCAGCAGGTTTGTTAGGGTGATTTTCCGGTGTTGATTGAAAATTTACGGCTAAAACAAACAACCTCAAAACGCAAATAAAGTCATCTCGTATACAGGGGGCTGGTTGATATGTGACAACCAGCCCCCGAAAATTTGTGACAACGAGCCCCATAACACGTTTTAGGAAAATAAAATTAAAAATAAATTCCGATCAATGAATATCTAAAAAACTATACTACGATATTATAAAACACATTTCATCATCATCAAATGCACTGAAAGATTATTACTGTAAAACAAGAACGTATAATTACGAGGTTCGACACAGCAGCACAAAAATTTACTTTTGCTGTGCGAAAACAATAAACACGTGTGAGGCCCTCACGGCAGATCGGAGCGGTCTGACGCGAAGTTGGGACAGCGTTTTCACTGTATCGCTCTTGCCACGCTGTTCAACAGTCTTATTGGATAGTTCAGTTTTGTGTTAAGACCGCTGTGACAACCAACCCGTGAGACAACCAAACCCGATCTCCCCTACTATAACAACATAGAAATGTTAATAATACGCCATATTCAATAATAAGCTACTTGTTTTATATACCTAAGGTTATATAATCAGTTAAGCCTATGTTTGAATAAGGTCATTATATCGTATACTTATTTAATGATTGTATAGAAACTTAATAATTGTTTATGGTACGCATAACTGATTACTGAATTGATAACTTCAATTTTTAAATTGTAGGGTTATGTGTCTATAGAACAACTATATCTATATATACAAGGTCTCAAAGAATAATTTAAACTGGTTCTTAGAACTATAGAAATAAAGGCTTTTGCAAAGACTAGATTCTGAATGAGATAATCACATTATTATGTATCTATGGTAATATCATGAAATAAAAAATGCAGTTGTGCTCAGAGCGCGTTGATGTCTTATTTATTGCGCGCTAGTTGTGTTTTGATGTGTTATATTTATTTAATTTTACCTTCAATTTTATCAATATCCACCAAATGAGTAACATAAATTATTTACAATTATACTTATAAAGCAACAACAACAATATTCAGCAGACGGCACCATTCACCAACAAATTTAAATAAAAATGCAGTCAATTGAAAGGGTTTGTACCTACTAATTCTTAGGTAGGTATAAATTATACGATCTTTTTATTGCTATTATATATTTGTTATAGAAAAATATATTAGTTCAATAAAAATTGACATTCATAAATCCATTCATATAGGTAGGTATTATAAGAAGAAAGAAAATCGAATATTTTTGAAAAAAAAATGTTGTGTGGTTTTATGAAACCACGGTAAAAGTGAAACTTAGGCACAAAATTATCGTATTTGTACGATAATGACTCCGAACACTGCTTTATACCTACTCGGCAGCCGACCGTCACGCGACATGCGCTACACAGACCAAAAAGTTTGAGACGATGTAATAAATTATAAAAGTTTCACTTTAATAAAACATTTGAACGTTGTCAACAGAATCAAAATATCTGTGATAATATAGAATGGGCCAAATTCTTTTATAGTATAACTGTTATGTTAAGGTCATAAAGGTATTTTTGAAACCAGGTAGGTATACATTAATAAAGCCATATACCTACGTGAATCCAACAGATCACAATTCCAACTTGAAAAAATAAAACGTCGTATAAATGACCAGAATTCAGCCATAGCAATATGATACTTGGTAATAAACATAAATCCTGAATAAATATAAAGTTCATAACAAAAATATGAAATATTTTATATAAACTTCGCAAATATATTTGTGATTTAAATATAAATTATTGCAACGCTTGTCTTATAAATTAGGTAGAAAAGATTTGGAGATTTTTGATACTTATGAAAAATTAAATTTAAAAATTTCACACAATTTCGGGAATCATCATTAAAGAACTTTTATTATAATATTTATCTATTACAATATTGATTAGTGATTTCTAGAAGTAATTCCACACTTTATTGCAATATAATTAAAACATATTGAAAGCAGAGCATTAATGTCTAAATTTAAACTAAATATAATCTTGTCCAATCTTTCGCTTTTCAATTTTTTATAATTTTGCCAAAAGAAACTTTCGAATTTATTATATGCCTTAACACGTTCGCTGCGAAACAGGGCTTGAAACACCCTGTCCGTGTC
>CAJQZN010018965.1:0-19448 GCA_907164685.1 Colias eurytheme | reverse complement strand
TTCAGTGTTCTGGCTGAGCTTCGAGCGAGCGCGTGCAAGGCGAGCGTCCTCCGCGTAGGTGCTTTGTCTATGTTTAGGGGACTGATAAGTTCGTGAACTTTAGTGAGCTCGATTGGTGCATATGCTTGCGTTCGCGGTGGCTCGACAATGTTGATATCGGCGGGCACCGGCCCAACACCTGAGTTCTCTCCGGCCTCCTGCTGCGCGTCCTGGAAGATGGAGCCGGCGCCTCCCGCGCCTGCCATCACGCAGCCCCTCAACATATCACCTAATGGTAAGTCGCCAGTTACGATCTATTTCATAATTCCTGCAATAAACTGTTTGTCTCTACATTTTGTAGAGCAGTGATTTCGAGTCCAATAAGAATTTTAATATTAGGTATATTTTAGAAAAATGAATATGAACAAAATTAAATTTCTTTAAGCCCATATTAAATTGTATTTAATAGAGACGTTACAATGATTAAAGTGATTTAAAAGGGGATTTATAGATGTATAAATACATATTATAAGAATAAAACATAATTGATTTAATTATCAATAATTAGTTCTGAGAAATGAACAACCGTCTAAGATGTTCATTGAATATGAGCATGAATTATTCATATTTTATGAAATATTTTTATAGTTATTTAGTCAAAATATGAAATTATCACATTAAAACTGGCTGATTTTATTATTTAAGAATCTCCAAAATCATAAGGCATGTTCTTGAAATATTACATAATAGGTAGATAAGTAGTTTATTTATTTATAAGATTTAATTCAGGTGCAAGACAAGACAATAATTCTGACCGTTAATTAACACAAATTTAATTTACATTTGATCATCTACTCAAACCATTATTTGTCTAGATAAACATTATTTTGATTTTTAGGTAGGTAGGCACAGATGATCTTTCATGTGATGTTGTTATTGCAATAAGAAAATAACTGAAAAATGTTAGCAATACAAATTATTACAAGAAGCCTACATTACCTAGATTTAAAATCTAAGTAATGTTGTGAAAAAGAGTTATATAAGTTTCTATACTTCTGATTAGAAACCTATCCGATAATGAAATTGCAAAAATGCTATTATTAATTAAACATAATTATTAATTTATCTACCTATACCAAGTTATTATAAACCCACTCATGAATTTAATCGCTCATAATAAAAACAATCTATCTAACTACAAATTGTCACGACTTACAAACAATTGGTATCGGAAACCGATGTAAAACGGCAGCTTAATTTATAGGCCTACTTTCTTGCTAGCCACAGAATTTCATAACACAATGTTAAAGGTTGTCATTCGTTATGTCACAGCGCAGCTGGCCCGATGAGTTAGCGAAAAGCGTCGGAACTTATAGGACATTGTCAGCATTGTATTGCCGATCGAACTAATTAATCTTAGATCTGATACTAGATTGTCCGGTAGCGTTTCCGGTGAATGTTACTCAATATTCAAACTATTTTATGATATACGGCTGTGTGTTTTGATTGATGATTGGCGGTAAACGCTTTTGTCTCTGGTTAATGTGGAAGGTTTTTAATGATGAAGTTTGTTTTAAATGTCACCTTGATAGAAATGAGTTCGATGTGAGTTTGGGAAAATAGTTATTTTAATTTAGTACTTGTTGAAAGTCTTATAATTTTCTTTTTACCTACACAGTAGGATAGTAACACACACTTATAAAACCAATAAACTATTGTTATACAAACTTAAAGTAACAAGAATTTTAGTCATAAACACTTTATAAGTAGATAGCATATAATTATAATATTAAACTTAAATTTAAAGGAAAGAAAAAGGGAGGAAAATAAAATACTGGTGATTATGACTATGGAAACTATCTGTAAGACAAATCAAAATCATACACTTTCTTCATTTTTATGGAAGTACATTTACAAACTTGTTATTTTAGTATTACACCTCAACAATTAATTAGACATGTTTGATTTGTCTAGTTGAATAAAAAAATATTTCTTATGTGTAAAATCCGTGTCCCAATTTTGGCAATAGGTACAGCAAAAGCACACGCAACAAATCCACGTTTCCACGTTTTTGGTAAGACGAATATGGGTATAGCAAAACATTAGTCATTAACATTATTAATCGATTCATAAAATTAAATGACAAAGACCAATGGCTAATTACAATTCGCTAATATAATATCGAGTTTTTAGTCCCGCCGAGTACTATTAGCACTTATAAAAGTCATTATAAGATATTTAACTTCGCACAAATGGACGCAAACGTTCATGTTGTCATTTATGGTATCTTGTAGCCATCTTTTTATCACATTTTATGACTGCAACAATAAATAATAATAATTTATACTTATTGCGCTAGAAAAACCCTTATGCGCAACTTTGATATTGTCGTTTATAGACACATAAAATAATATTAACGCAAAAAAGCTCAAATCTCTTGTTTATAGCCATCCGTTTATTTGATATTTATTCAATTTTAATATTCTTGTATGTAACGAATGGTTTACAGCTTTTTCATTGTAGATTTGTTAAATAATTGGATAATAAATAATAATGCAACTTATGAATATTATTTACCTACCTACTTGGGGGATGATATATCCGGACGTTTCATGGTATCTAACGAAATCTATCAGTGGTTCATAGAAAACATGTAGATCTAGTGTTAATAGCATTTTGTTAATAAAATAACACTTTAAATCTTCACAAAAAAAAATTAAAAGGTAATGCTACTTATTATTAAAGGTACCTAGTAAAAGCTTTACATTAAAAATTTATTAAGGGATAACAGATTTAAATTTCAGTATAGATATAATAATCACTTTGCTGTATTTTTTACAAAACTTTAAATACAAAATAAGCTGGCAGATACTCCATGATATTATGAAAATTAAAACTTGATGCGTAAAAAAGTCAAAACTTACAACTGCAGAGGAAATCGCTTCTAAAATGATAATGATTAATTACAAGTAGGACTGATGACTAAATTTCAATTCTTAGTTTCGACTGAAAACGCTCTTCTGATTAATTATTATCTCACTGAAAGTTCCATATCGTCCATTCAGTCAGAAAGTATCCTTAGTTTTTTTTAAATCACAGATTATAAATAACAAATTCCAAATTAATTTGTAATTATTTACATTAATATCTATTTGACGACGCGGTTGGCGCAGTGGTAAAGTAACTGCCTACTGAGCCTACGGTCCCGGGTTCGATCCCCGGTCAGGGCAAATATTTGTGTGATGAACTCAATTATTTGTTCTTGGGTCTGGGTGTTATTATCTATATATGTATTTATTAAATATTATATTTATCGTCGTCGCCTAGTACCCACAACACAAGCCTTAATTGAGCTTACTGTGGGACTAGTTCGATTTGTGTAATAATGTCCTATAATATTTATTTATTTATTTATTTATCTGTATCTATAGATAGATACTAAATAAGTCAATAAACTCTACCTATATAATATGTTCTATTTAACTAAATATACTATATTATGCGATGCGAAACTTAATCATATAATATATTTATAAGTAATTTGCTTATTTTATAAGTATTAATTAATATTCTGGTGTTAAAACCGGTTAATGATTTTGATCTACTTCTATAATATATATTTCAAAATTACAAAATATGAAACCTGCTGCGTTTATCTGACTTGATTGAATGAAAGTTATCATATTATTTTTCTATATATAGATATTTAAACAGTTGCACAATTAGTTAAAGATGAATGACTTGTACCTCTTAATAGGTATTTTAGATTTTTGAAATGCCTATTAAAAAATGAAAAGATTGATTTTCTCATTTATTATAAAATGTTTGTCATAAGATGAGAATAGAGACAACAATTGATCACCTACATTAATACAAAAAATATACCTACGAGTAATTCGCCATAAATAATTTCCTTTTAAAGATAAAGGTAGGGTTGAGCCTTTAGGTCCTTTAAAAGGATCCTCATTTTCTTATGGAGTCTGCAGAATTCCGTAGTCTGTCTGTTTGTCAATGTTTATAAAAAGTAAAATTTATTAAGAAATTGTTGCATGTTAAATAGCTTTATGAAACACTTGATGTGTATTTAACCATTTTCGAATTATTCAAAAAGTTGGTTAGGTCCTTAAAAGGAAAAAAAGAAATTTGTATAGGAAAATCATTATAAGTATATTGATAGTTAAATAAATTATTTTCAAAAACATCCTAGGTTTTGTAAAAAATTTCTACAATACAACAAAACAAAAGTTAATTTAAGATTTGATACTAAAATAATTGAACTTTGTGGTGATTTGGTTTCTGAAAATTTTCTGGGGGCACGGGAGTGCCCCCGCCAAATCGGACAAAGAAGCGGCACGGCCGACCATCCTTTTCTCGAAGCAATTCAGGCCATTTTCGACTTTTTCTTTTACGTCTAGATATTAGAAATAAGTATTTTTTATTGATTAACACAATTTATCATCAACATCGATTTGATATAGGTAATTATATATTATGTTGCTTTTAACATTTAATTCAGACACCTTTCACGTATTTTAACTTTTAATCAACTACCTAGAAAATTACAATACGGATGATGGTTCAATTCTGTTTATTTATTGAAAAGGTGTTATTTACATTCTCGGATCTGTAAGCACTGTTTTATAAAGGTTTTGAATCAAACACACTTCATATCATGCAAATACAAAGAATAAAAAAAAATATAGCAGCTTATATTTGATAATCTTATCGTATGAATTATTGAAACCCCGCTACGGCGCTGAATTAAAAGACATATTTTGAACAATTTTGTTATTTTGTATTTTCTCGGGTAGGTACTTTAAAGCATATTGTTTAAAGTATTTAGACAAGCATGAATATACAATACTAATTACAACGGGTCACCATGAAATTTGACTTTGATTGCAAAGCATTAAATTTGGTAGTTTAGGTCGTAATTAGACGGAAAAAAAATATATGGCATGAAAAACTTTGCTTTTGTGCTTAGAAGACTGATTGAACGAAATTTTTAAAAATCTCGGATTTTAATTTTTGATTGAAAATAAAACTATTGAAATAAAAATGTTTATTATTTTTATTAAGTTTTACTATCAAATTAGCTTACAGAAAAGTGGGAAATAACTTAAAAGTGCACACTTTTAATTTTTCTTTTATGTTCATAGCTACTTTCTCTCAATAAACCCCAAATATAGTCGCCCATCATGTTTTCATTGTATTGGCCTTGATAGCGTTGTTCAAAATTCATGATGTCCTGATGGAAACGTTCTCCTTGCTCTTCGGAATAGGCTCCCATATTGTTTTTAAATTTATCCAAATGAGCATGCAGCATATGTACTTTTAATGACATCCTGCAGCCCATGGCCTTAAAATTTGTAATTTGCCTTACCTTCCAAACACCTTTTACAATAACTACAAGCAACATGTGGAGCCCATGGCTTATGTTGATTCCGTACAGGACAGTCAAAATATGCTTCATAGGCTTCACAGAGAACATGAGATGTCTTTAGTTCATATTTCACGTCTCGAACTTTAATAAATTGACCACATATAAAACAAAATGTATCAGCATCGTATTTGCACTTTCGTGACGACATTTTAAGTTATTCTGGGCTTGTAAATAACACCTGATGGTTGTTTATCACTCGGGTGCCATCTAGCGGCACATTGTAAACGTTAACACCCCACTCTCACCGCGTGGTCTTTTTAAAAATATTAAAATCAATTAAAATTTATGAAAAATTGAAAAATGAGTATTATTATTATAACTATCACAAAAGCAAACTTTATACCGAAAAAAGGTATTTTCTTTTCGTTTTTGTGCATAACTAACTGGAAAATAATAGTATAAACTTTAGGACAAAGAACGAAAATTTTTTTGTCGAGTCGTGTTATTAATGTAGTAAAGACATAAATTCATATTTTTGAGTTTCATTTGGTATTTGTATATCTATTGAATCAATATAAAATTGAGTTCATTTGGCGATGGACATATTTGATACAATCCTGATACAATCTCAATACGAGTAAACACTACAATAATTACTTATCTATATAAATTGGATTAGTTCTAACTATAAAGTAATTGATTTTCATTTCCTTCCTCGGGGCGAGGGCAGAGTGAAGTTTATATATAACTTACATCAGTAGTTAGTACGAACAATACACGTGTATCGGCTTATAAAAATAATATGATGTGTATTTGCGTGGCTATTATCAGGTCACTGTATTGCCATTTTATAAGAAGTAGACCTAAGGCCGCATTCGGCCTCAATCCAATGAACTCCGAAATGATTTTATTAAGGTTTGAGCAAACTCATGTCACATACAAGAAAATATTTTAGCAGCATTTAAAATGGTTTGAAAGGTTCAAGTAACGGCAAAATACTGAATGCAGAAACTGGCCGTTAGTTCTTATAATTACAAATATCTACTATGATGAAATCTGTAAAGGTCAACCAGAAAATACAACGTTACCTACGTTGTGTTTTCTGTTAATAATACAATACAAACAGCTAATTATTATCATGAAAAGTTTTACAAGTAAGTATTCCGAACTTTGATTTTTAAAAGTAAAGCCTCTAGTGAAAGAACATTTTATTTATACAGGTTTTGTTTAGAAATATGAACCAAATTTAATTTGCATTCATAATTGAAGGACTCAG
Organism: Colias eurytheme; assembly: GCA_907164685.1. Taxonomy (NCBI): domain Eukaryota; kingdom Metazoa; phylum Arthropoda; class Insecta; order Lepidoptera; family Pieridae; genus Colias; species Colias eurytheme. The sequence goes on along the minus strand of CAJQZN010018965.1, from coordinate 12,810 downwards.
GTGCTTTGCAGATGTTCGGATTTGAAATCTTTTCTTGCACCAAATCATAATAGTTCACATTTGCAGTCTGAGCAAAGTAGCGATAGGTATACTATCATACTATCATCAAAAATAATAGCATAAATGATGACAGTACACCTAATCTTTTGATTAAGATTAGGTACCTTATAATATAAATAACTATGAATGTGAATAATACATTTCTATATCAATTTAATGCAATGCCAAGCGATGAAATCACTTTCAGGAATTAAAATTCAACCAAACAAAAAATAGGGCATGAAATAGAAAAAGCGCACGAATGCGGTAAGTTCGATGACAGAATATTCTGTTAATAATAAATCCAGTTATATCCATTTTTTACCTGTAAATCGCAATTACAAATTGGATCTCGCAGTTTTTAGAGAATAAAAACAACGAAAGAACAAATTAACTTTTTGTAAGGCATTAGTTTTTCATTCGTTTTACGAAATGTTCTCTTTACCTAAGCTGTTATAGAAATCCGCTTGATCAAGTGAAATACTGTATGTAATTACCATTTAAATGGTGATCACGCATAATTATCAGTTGGGCTTGAAAATGCCGCAGCCTAATGAGTAGACAAATGCGACTGTATTTATGGGGTATAAAGCTGGCCGATATTGACGTGAGTGGGTACTTGGTACACTTGTGCATACTCAAGTATGTGTACTAACTGGATATTTTCTTACCGTGCCTACCGAGTCCAATTAAGAGTTGGCTCTGTTTATGTCACCACCGCTCAGACCTGGTTATAAAATATAAAACTCGTAGCTCGTATGAATGTTGTCTGATTTACAATTAATAAGAACATATCTTTATATCTATATCTAATGTTATAGGTATTTTCAAATAATAACGATTCAGGATAAAACATATTTATAGAAACAATGTTTTTTTTCCACCCAAGAAAAATATTTTTTTCAAGAATTTACCCCATTTTATTACATTTTACGCAATTTGACATAATAGTTAATTATTTAAACTGAAAATTATGCTGTTTTACTTTTTAATTTGATCCCTCCTCCATTATGACTGCCATATTCTGACCCTTGACTATATGGTTATATGTAGATACATAATATTATGTCCTATAATATTTAACATGCAATTCGCGTTTGCTTATATGTAGGATACAATTTTCTTCTTACTCAGATTTTTATTAAATACAAAAGTAACGAGTAATACCTTAAACAAGTCATGAATAGGTATAAACCCTTATGTCCGTTTTTTTAAACTTAAGCGAACCATTAAAATGTAATATTTATAAACCATTTCATTACAATTAATATAAGTAAATACTCAAAAAATGCACACCTTTACCTATAACAAGGCTATTTATCTTATCAATTGATACATCAAAATACCAGCACGTGAAATTGATAATGATCTTGTTAACTTATAAAGTAGAGGTTATAGGAGAAGTAGTCCAGTTTTATTCTACAACATTGAGAGGAAAGTGTGGTCTCGAAGTCGATTTAAATATTGAAACGTAGCGGTTCCGACCATTCAACATACCGTTTAATAAAACGTTGGAATAATTGGAAGGCGATGTAAAAACGATGTCCTTAGTAATAGCAAATACGATTTCCATATGGAAAGCAAACGAGCGACTGTGGTAGGCAAGACCATTGATTTATACATTAAAAGCTCACTTCCGTTGCTGAATGTGCTCTTAACTGACTATTAAATCAGTCGATCTCATTGTAAATGCGAACTTTTGACTCGACATTCCAACAATTGGTATTTAAAAGAACTGAACATTAAGAATAGAAAGGATTGCTGTAGCTTTTTTTCCTGTTGGTTATGTAAATGCTTGTGAATTTTTTTGGCATTAACTAAGATCACGAAGCAATAATATCATTTTTGTTGTTTTGTCATGTTTTGATTTTGGTTTGATTGAAAATATATTTTATCCTTACCTTACCTTTGACATAAGAAGTGAATTATAATAAGTAACATAAACCATGGATTTGGATCTCGTCATATTATAATATCTATTTAATGCTTTTCGCCAATGTACAAGAACATGTTTTGCGAGTGTATTTATGTAGGCATTTCATTTGAATACTCTGTGAGATTATTTTCAACTAGCGGTCCGCAAGGCTTCGCCCGTGGTACATATTTCGCAATAAAAGGTAGCCTATGTTCTTTCTCTGGGTCTAAAGATTATCTGTGCCAAATTTCATCAAAATCGGTCCAGTAGTTTATGCGTGAAAACCATACATACATACATACATACAAACCTTTCCTCTTTATAATATTAGTATAGATAGTATAGATTAAGACTCTTAGTTTTGCAAAATTATATAAAAATAAAAAATGATTGAAATAACAATGAAATAACGATGAAGTTAACAATTTTTCAGGGTTTTTGTTTTCAATAATAATTTGTTTAATTTTGTGAATGTAATTATAGGTACTGAATGTATTTATATATCTGTAATTGAGATATAGCAGTATTGTAAAATTAAAATAAAAATATTCTATGGTGTCCTAAAAAATATGTTAGTTAAAGAGCAAAGGTGATATCGCGTGGTATTCAACAAAAGGCGTCCATAAGTATTCGCGATAAAAAATATAGGCGACACGCTTCAGAGAAATGATGGGATTGCCAGGAATCAAGGCATCAGCGGATAAAAAAGATATAGGACAAGGCAAGTTTTCAATCCGAAATTTGAGCCCTTGGCAATTTATATCCATTGGAATAGGAACAGTTACATACGTTTACTGCATTGAGCATTGCTTTTTAAAAGTATGAAAGCAGTATAAAACCCAAATTAATTTTTCTGTTATAACTGTTAACTATATCCTGAAGAGCGGGTCCTCCTGACACAGGTTTTTGTAAACTTACTAGGAGGACTCATCCACTTTCTGTTTTTGAAAATTGTGTGTATGAAATAAATATATTTTTCATTTTCATTTTTCATCCTCCCTTCGGATGGGAGAACTGTCAGTTAAATTTTTCACAAATTGACTGTAAAAAGAAGCGATAATATTTTTTTTTTGACAACATTGCAGATAGGGAATTTATATATAATTATGCACTGTATACATTTTAATAGGCTATAAATATTTATAGCGCCATCTCTACATAAATTTCATCCCTTACTGATTGTTAATATGTGAATTGAGATTGCCTCCTTATAATGCATAAAAACTACAACTATATAGGTATAAATATTAATTCCTAACAAAGCTGTATGTAAAACTAACAAATATGTTTTAAATAAATATATTATTTTCATTGATGTGATGATGTAATTTTATAATCAACTTAATTAAAAGAGAATTTTGCTAAAACTTAAAAGCAATTTTTGCTGACACCAAAATTTTTTGTATATTTATAATTAGGAGAATATATTATATCGACTAGGTTGCCAGTCAAAATTTGGCCGCAAGCATTTTTAATTATATTTTTTCTAATCGATTTTTCGGAAAACATTTCATTGACTTGATATTAAAAAAATATGAACGCACTAATCCTGCGGTGGGATCTCGTACTATAAGGACTCTTTATATCCTTAATTAAACCAGGGCTCAACGATTCGAATAAGGCAACCAAATATCAGTGGCGTGCCTAGGGTGTAAGGACTGGGCAAGCCCAAAGTTTTCAAAGTTTTTGCTGGGTACCCTTTTCTTGAATTAGAAACCTTCCTGTAGGTAGGTACCTATACTGTGTAATTACCGAATCAAATCTTCTAAATTTTCACGCGCGCCCGCTAACAGTTGAGTCAAACGTTTATTATTAAAATCGATAAATTATATTAAACTGTATGACATTATATTATTAATAAAATTGAACAGATCATTTATATTCTAATAATTCAAAACGGCGATCTTCTGAAGGAAAGATTTTATAACATCGGAATCGGAATCGGAATCGGAAGAAAGTAGGTGATTGTTTTAGAATTCAATTAGGTACCTAACAACTTTCAATTATTGATAATTCAATAAGGCGTTCTTGGCCTTGTGTATTTCTTAAATACGTACCTATGAATTCGATTTAACGATGAGAAAGCACGCTCCGTGGAAGAACTACCTTATACCTACTAGCAGAAATCATAACTACCAAGTACCAAATGTGCAAGTTTCAACAGCTGGGGCTTCTAAGCAATTCTTATTCATGAAATCGATTAATTCGTAAACATATTTTAATTAAAATTTCGTTTATGTGACTTACTAGCTGTTTGGGTAATGCACAAATCGGGAGTTGGTTTTTATGAAGAAATTAATTGATGTTTTTCAGTAAAGTTTAATGATTTTACCTTTCCCCCGCTGAGCACAAAGCAAACCATCACAATTTACAACACAATCTGCTGTCGCGACACTCATTTTATCACAAAATTCGAAAAACATAACCTAAATTACACCGATATAATCACCCGCTCAAACAAACTATACCTAATAACAATAATATTCACGACGTTCGTTCGCGCAATCGTAACTATCTTCACACTGTTAAAGCCGGGCTTTATCGTGGCTTTATTTTCCATACAGATTGCTATAGAATTCTATGGCTAGGTATGTAGCTACTTAGACGAAATTTCATACGTTAGAAGAGATGAGCGCAAAGCCCGGTAAAAGCCCACGCGTGCAAGCGAGACAACTACATGTTATAATCCATCCAATTTAGATTGTAACGTCAAAATAAAAGGTACGACCTTATTCTTATAGAAAGAAGGATGAAATTTAAAGTTTACTCGAATTCGTCATTGTTTTATGCTAGGCGTATTATATATTATATTGTAGGTGAGTTTTCATTGAATTTCGGAGCAAATTATGAACTGCTCATTGCGCGCGAATATTCAAACGTGAATTTGGTTATTTTCCTATCTCGTAGCGAATTTCTAAGGCAAGCCGGGCTTTTCGGCTTGTATGAACGTACCGCCACTGCCAAATATAAACATCTTTAATAACAGACATATTACAGAAGGAAAAAATATAATTCCGTAATCAAGTGAAATATCTAAAATGTATGTAGATAAATAATTGTATCTAGGTGGGTATCTACAAGAATGATTAGGTATATTAATTTCTGTCTTGACTTCATCGTCATCATTTAATTGATTAACTTATCTCACACGAATTATGCTAATTAGAAATTCTAAATTATTGTGTAGCTTTTATGGAGAAAAAACATTTTCTAAATGATAATAAATTCAAATAATTTCACAGTCAATGTAACACAAATTATGCGGTTCTTGATATTAATGGAGTTTGTACGAAATCAGTGTTTATTTCTGCTCATATCCATAATACTTGTGTATTTTTTCCAATGATTCCGCGTAAGTGTTCTAGAATGCACTTTACATGCGCAAGGGGGGCATTATGCGAGCATACTTTCGATCTCATATTGAAATTTACACTCAAGGTGGTAATTTTCCGCCGCATGGCGACATTAATAGCGGCTACACTGTGGTAAAACAATATTTTTAACAAAACACTACTTTGCATTCGGACAAACCGTTGTTTTTTCCCCTTTACATTAGTTTGCATTGACATTTTGCGCAGGTGAAGCTTGTGGAGTACAGAAACGAATGTTACCCTTAACTCCTTAAACAATTACACAACAAAAAGTAGTAAATGATAATTAAATTAGCAATTTATCATTTTCATTACGACGACACGCTTTTTACAAATTAAACACATGAATTTTAAATTTACATCTATAAATATTTTCCAATGAGCGGACGCGCTCACAATTAAGGACACAATTGCTCGTATCGAGAGTATCGAAATTATAAACCTGTTTGTATTTTCATAATTAATTAAAAACGCACGCTTGTCTTTGATCAATTCATAGACGATAAGCTGTGTAAAATTTGCATTAGTCGTTCATTAAATAAATAACGCGTGTAGTTAACGCGATACATAAATAATAATGAAGTCGTAAAAAGTTAAAAGCCACGGGTCAATAAATAAGAGAGAGGACCGGAGCGCCGGAGTCAACGCCAGTCAATACATTCTAATCAGTGATTTATTGGCCCTAATCCTCAGCTCAGCACAAATAAGCTATCTTGTCGACTTAATGTTATATCAGCTCAGGCGTGAAACTCCCGCGCACCACTAAGTGGTCCTTCCAGTTTCCACTCGAAATATTTTAATAAGGCCTCACTGCTCACGCACCCAAATAAAAACATACACGCACTCACTGACACGAACGATCTCTTCAACATTCACCCGTTCCAGCTTACTTTATTTATAATAGTAGCGACACTAAGACTCTACATTTTTGCTCTAAACGGTGTTAATTTATTGACCGTGGGCAGATAATATCACTTTTTTCTCCCATTATTAAAGCGATTACACCAGAAATTATACGTCGAAGTCCAGTCCTAAATGCTCGATCGAAATAAAAACAGGCCATAATAAGTCTTAAGTAGTCAGACTAAAAATCTTTTTCGTTCACACAAAAAAGTATCACTCAGTTGTACCCTTCTTCACGAAATCGCCTTATGGGCTCGCTAATAAAAAGTGTTAAGTTATGAACAAGTTATGCCACTTGCATTAATTTCGATGCTTAACCTGATAAACAAATTATGGTGTATTAAGTTAATAGCTTAATTTATAATTGAAAGTGTTACGATGTGTTCATAAGACAGCATTGTTACGATCCCTCTTAGCATATCTGGTTGCAATAAAGGACAAATTGTTTGAAGGCAAATAATTACCGGGGATCGAAAAAAATCGTAAGTTAGTCACTATACAATAATTTAGTAACAAGTTTAATATTCAGCTTGATTTCTTTTCACTTTTACTCGTCTTATGAAATGTAACGTAGGTATAATATAATAAAGTCTAAGATATAGATTTACTAATCAAACTAATTTCTGCCACTTTCTGCTATTTCATACTCCTAAATAATAACAAGATAAGTCACTTATACACTCTTATGCATTCGATAGGACGATATAAAATAAGTTTTGAAAAACAATAATTGATGCCATTTATCCATAGATAATATTTATTAATGTCAAAAACAATTATCGTAAATTTTATAATTTACAAGTTTCGTAAGTAAACTTTTAATGTTGATATTTTAGAAGAAATTTGCATAATTTTATATTCTTTAGAATACTGGATTGCATTGCATTGACTATATAATATGTATACAGGGTGTAATCGTTAAGTGTGCACAAGCGATTATTCCGTAACTATTGCAGATATCAAAAAACTTTAAACTGATATCGAAAGTACTTAACCTAATGAGTAAAATGGCCATAATAAATTTTTAAAAATAAAACGAGAAATAACCAAAAATGTTACATTAAACGCTCCCATACAATTTATTTCCCATACATTTTGTATTCATAGTAGATTTTCGAAGTGACGTCCTTATTGTGCAATACAATGAGGAGGTCTATTTACAGTTTCTAAATGAACTTCCCTCCAAATTTGCGAAGTAATTAAAGCAGAAAACCAAAAAAACAAAAAAAAAGCTAAAATCTTTCATATTAAATGTATAGGTTGATCCAAAAGTAATGATAATTGGGTATTTCCTGTGCACATAAAAATATAAAATAAATGTTTTATGCTTGCTCATGTAATCACTAAGTTATCACAAAAAAATTATATCTACAGGCCACGTTTCCAAGTATTAACATTAATTTTAATGTGAACAGTGCGAGCCAGAATGTTTCCCGACGAAAAGAAGAAACAACGATTCGACATTTAGAGGGTGAATTTCTAAATTTTTAATGAGATCAGGATAATTTTTTGTCACGATTTGTGACCATGGGCGTTACCTGGGTTCACCATGTTTATGCTGAAACCAAGAAACAATCAATGGCCTGGATGCGAGCTTCCAAAGTGACGGTGAAGATTTTCAAAGTGAAAATTAGTGGGATAGATTAAAGCCGTAGTTTTTTGAGACGCTGAAGAAATGTGGAATATTTTAAGAAGGTAGCCACTACTACACAGGGCTCTTACTACACAGACCAAATTAAAAGATTGCGGGTAGGTTAGTAAGAAAAAGAGACATGGCAAACTTCGGTCTTGAATGTTGGTTCACCAAGACAACGCACCAGATCACAAAGCGTTAGTTGCGATGGCTGCCAATCAAAAATCGGCATTGAAAATGCTTGAACACCCACCCTGTTTGTAAGATCTAGCTCCTAGTTAATTCTATCTCTTACCTCGGCACAAGAAACACCGTCGATACAAGAAATTTTAAGACGACAGCGAAGTGATGGCCGATTTTGAGGGGTTTTTGTAGATGAAGTCAAAGTTTTTTTTTCTAAGTTAAGGAAAAAAAATATCGAAGTATATTATCTAGTTAGAAGACTATCTAGAGAAATACATAATTATTTTAACTGTAATGACCTTGTTTAATATTGATTATCATTACTTTTGGATCAACCCATGCACATGGGATATTCATATCTCATACTAAATGTATGGGAGGGTTTAAAGTTAATTTTTTAGATATTTCTCGTGTTATTTCTAAAAATTTATTATGGCCATTTTACTCATTAGGTTAAGTACTTTCGATATCAGTTTAAAGTTTTTTTGATATCTGTAATAGTTACGGAATAATCGCCTGTGCACACTTAACGATTACACCCTGTATATATAGGTAGTATAAAATCTTTGCATAAAATAAATTTATTAAAAAAAAAATTCAGGCATAACATATCCAGAATATTAAAACATTCTCAAAATAAATTAAAATGAAAATTTTTATCTATTTATTCCTAAAATTAATTGAATACTGACTTAATAATAAAAAAAAGCTTTGTATCCTAATCTAAATGAAGTCAAAACCTTAAAATCATTATCCGTTCTGGAGTAGGTATTGTATCTGGAAATAAAGAGGAGGCTAAACAGTGACATAGGTATTTTTTTCTATGACGAAACATTTCTTTCCTATGGGAATTTCCTTTCAGTACGCGGGTGAAGCCGCGTGCAGTATAGCTATGTTAAACATCCACATTCCCTATAGAAATCTTAACCATAAGTTGCCGGCAAGAGACGGCAACGCAACTATGGAGTTTCTTGCCGTTTCTTCTCCATAGATAATGCTTTCCGAATCGATAGTAATTGTTAAATGTTAATTGGTAAATGTTATGACGATTCAAAAGTGCTTCTAGAAAAAGTCTAATTAAATGTTTGAGTTTGAATGATAATATAGCTACACCACAGTATGTAGGTAACTGTTTTTAATATTTTTACAGTATTCAATTAATAGAGTATTTTGCAGTTCCAGTATCACCATCATCATCAGGCGGTGGGTCTGGCACGCTGTACCCTGCGTCACACCCGCTGTCCTCCCTGCTATCCCAGCAGAGGCTACTGGAGCTATCTCGCTTCGGGCTCCGGCACTATGACATCGCACACCACGTGCTGTCCCAGCAAGGTGCTGTTACCAAGCTTCTTGGTGAGCTTTTACATTAGTTGTTTATGTTATTTTGAAGATTAGGAAAGAAATAGTTTTTTTTGTATATTATCTTCGAGTGCTGAGAAAAGTAACACTTTTAAGAATAGAATACATATTACAAAAAATAATAATAATAAAAAGCACTTGAATGTTATAAAATTAAAAATTATATGAGCGCTATGAACTTCATATTAGAAATTGAAAATTGAAATTTGGAAAAAATACAATCTATAACCATGCCTTGTGCAAGTTATTTTGAGGGCATTATTTCAGATATTCCTATAATAAATGTTTTAGATTATCATTGATATTTCATAATAGCTTTTAAGCTTTTTTACCTATAAGTGCAGAAAACTGTAAACGTTTGAGGTTTTTTCACTAATTGTTAATATTATTTTTTTATCAAAGACACTAAAATTGAGTGACAAATAAAACCTTAAGATATATCATTACTAATAATATCATACTGTAGAAAGGATTTCTGAGGTATTTTCTTAATAGACATAGAATGATGGAATGTGGATTACGGCAATACCTGCAAGCTTCACATAATTTTTCTAAGAGTATGTAGTTATTTTTAACAATCGAAAAATACACATAATTTACAAATTAGAAGTTATTCTTAATTTAATCAGATTTAAAAATAGCATTGTCCGCCACAGAAAAATCGTATTTGCCAGTAGCACCTAAACATATATATTTACAGAAAAATGAAATAAAAAAGTTTAATCACATATTTAATTGTAAGCATGCACCAGAAAGCTGTTAAACGCTCGGAGCCAGATAATAATTGATAAAGAGAACTTCTGCCTACTGGGTATCGTTTTTCCACTGCAATTAACGCACTTGATATTTATAGCGATTTTCAGCACTGTATTGATTTATACAACCGATATTTAGCAAGCCTCGTAGTCCCTTATAACTCGCAACTAAGTCATTTGCGATAATTACTTAACCCTTGCATAGAATGATCAATATGCCGTAATAGACCGATGCCATATTGAGCTAGGGTTTCCCGTGTTGCTGCTTTATTTTACATGCTGTTTTTTAAGCAAATTTTTCGAATAAGATCACATAATCTAATTTGATCGGTCGAAACGAAAATGTTCAATGCTTATTATAAATATTTATCGATTAGTCAATTTAAATAAATATTTTGGAATAAACAAGACCAGATAAAGACCTGTTATTAAGAAAACCGCATTCAGATTAGAGATATGCGTGTTAAATGACTATCGGTGATTTGTCGAAAGCGACTCAGTTCAGGACTGTGTTTAGTTGTGTCCTAATGATAGGTCTGAGGCAAAAATCTCAATTGCAATTAATCAACGATAAGCAATCGGCTGTTGCCGACGAGAGCTGCTATTGACGAAAGCTTAGATCCTAATCGATTCATAAAACTTGCATAGTGTTAATTATAAGTTTTATAAGCCACCGCGCTGCGGACGTATGCTGGAGACCGCCGCGAGCGCATTCGATTCTAATCTGCATTCGATATCAGAACTATATCAGTGTTTCAGATTTTACAAATTATTAGCTGCATTTCGTTTCCTTTATAATTAATGTAAACGTCACTTTTCATATTGCGCTCGATATGTTCTCAGATGCCGATAAGTCATTCGTCTAATCTTTTAGCAATATCGACATGAATCAAGGAAGCAGAATGCAGTATAACTAAAAACCTTCAATTGCTTGCATTATTCTTTCCTTACGTGACGTTGCAACGGACATAAGATTGTAGGTGTAATTTTAATTTTACCAGTGCTTAGTTATTACACTGGGATAATATAGAATTAAAACACATGCCCACTTTGTGTTTGCGCAAGAGTCGTGAAAGGACGATTTCAAACGCATTGGCGCGTACGATATTATACGCTGCTATACAATAATCAAATGCACTGAACGGTATCTTTGAAATTTAAGAAATAGGTGACTGACCATTACGGATACCATGTTATTTGTATAAATCATAATTTTATGTTTGAGTGAGCCTTAAGTACAGTAAGAATGCTTTAATCGAATGTTCTCCTAAATAAATGATAATCTAAAGCACTCGTAACATTATGTACGAAAGCTTTATTTGTATTAAATTTCAAAATGGAATCCAAAACATCAATAAATGCTACGAATCGTTTAAATGATAATCTTAGATTTTGGTAAAATGAAAACCAACACAACGCGTGATTATGACGGTTCTTGTAAATTCAAAGGCTTCTAATTGTTCCTCGTTATTCGTGCGACGCTATAATTCAATAGTATTGTATATATTTTGCTTTTAATTTCTGTCAATATAAACAAGCCTGTCACGTTATTACTGTGATAAAATTATACGTAGTCGAGTGTATTGTCAATCAATTTTCGCCCGTGGTAATTTCGTGGAGTCACGTGTCAGTTTCCCACGGAAGCCTAGCTATGATCCGCCCAGGGCCGTCATGTAAAACCACTTATGTATTTAACATAGGAACATAGCTTTAGTTCAAAACTCATTATCTAGCTCAAATAACTCTCCACTAAGTGCTTGGAAATGGGCACGCATAAATAACAATATTGTAATTCCTAATTAAATAGCCATGAGCTATATGGCGTAAAGGAGAATGTTCCAAGTCTTATTTCAAATACCTTCTATTTTCAACGAAAAATTTCAGGACAAAATTATTTTTGCAGAGTTAAGTTATAAGTAAAGCATATTCGTGCCATTAAAATAAGATTGTTTGTATAATAACTATACCAAAACGACTGTGCATAAACATGACTAGACTCTATCATTGCGTTTTGATTTACTGCGCAATTTGACCACTTAAAAAAGTATTTACGATTATATGAAAAAGAAACAAAATCACTGTGTGTATAATTTTAATGCAGGTTGGTCATTTTATTCCAATATACTAAAATTTGGTAGAAGTTAATGATACCTACTGTAGAAGATTGTCCGCGGGTCGCCGCAGCGCGTAATGAAGCCGTATTTAAGCTTTGCTCCTATAATCAAAATTGAATTACCCACGTTGACATTCTTTCTACACAATATATTTTCTTTTTCTGCTCCAATTCCCGGTTAATTTGAATTTTTAATGATCTCCGTGCCGGTATTTTAAGTTTTGTATTTCGTCGTAATAATGGGTTTGTGAAACCTTTAGCTTTTTCTAGGATTTTAAAAGTAATCAAATCGAAACAATAGTAGGCATGTTTTAGCCTAATTGTGTTATTACATATTCAAAATATTTTTAAACTTAAAATATTTTATCTATTTTTGTAAATTGCGAAAGATTTTTTTATTGGATTGAATTTAAATGATGCAATCGTCGTTTTTTGAAAAATATGACAATAAATAAAATTGAACCAATTGCTTCAATATACTTGTTGCATATATAGAGCAGGCTCCAAGGAGAGGTTCGTTTGCAAAAATCGCGGACCTA
>CAJQZN010018964.1:0-20617 GCA_907164685.1 Colias eurytheme | reverse complement strand
TGGTCTGTGTAGCGCATGTCGCGTGACGGTCGGCTGCCGAGTAGGTAGATATAAAGCAGTGTTCGGAAAGTTTCACTTTTACCGTGGTTTCATAAAACCACACAACATTTTTTTATCTATATCTACTTAATATTATAAAGAGGAAAGGTTTGTAATTATTAATGTATATGTATGGTTTTCACGCATTAACTACTGGACCGATTTTGATGAACTTTGGCACAGATAATCTATAGACCCTGAGAAAGAGCATAGGCTACCTTTTATTGCGAAATATGTACCACGGGCGAAGCCGGGGCGGACCGCTTGTTATTTATAAAATCAGTAGAAAACGTTATAAGCACTTTAATTTTAACTAACTTATACTATAATATTCAACCATATAGACTCATGGCTGTTGATATTGAAAATTTAACCGTTAAAAAAATAATTGCATTGTTATTAATCTTACATACGATATTCCAATATCAGTAGGTACTAGAACCATCAAACCCATATCAAGTGAAACTTCCCAAATACCTGCCTAATTTATCAAGCATCGCTCTTGCTAATTTGATCTCCCAGTTAAATCATATATTTTAACCGTTTAATCTAATATAACACTATATGCGAACCCTGACTTCACCCAGTTTGAGCAAGATAAAAAAATATCCTGTCAATCCTGAATAGTGTGCTTTCTATTACTGAAAAGATTTTCATAATCGGATCCATACTTCTGTCTACAAACACACAAAGTTTGAAACTCTCCTCTTTATTATATTAGTATAGATAAAACTCTCAAGTTCTCTGGAGATGTTCAAATCACTTCGTTTCAAATTCAATAAACAAATCAATATCCGAAGGGCCTGAAGGCAATCTTATTGGAAATCGTAAAACAGATATAACCCGAGTTATACCTTAACCTCATTTAGTTTAGGATTCAGGCTTTCGCTCTTCCTCCTAAGTTTCCTTATGCTATAACCCATAGTTTTAGTATAGGAGAATCTATTATGCGTGGTTGTATAATAATATTGCAGCATCCCTGTTGTACCTACCTACTCCTTACATTTTTATAGGAAAGACAATTTCAGTAGTGAAAGAAAATGTTATTGTCAATCCGTGTTACATCACAATGATTTCCCTTCTTAATATTCTGGTTTAAAACGTAAATTAATTAATTCATTGCTTGCCTTATTCCTTTTTAGAAATCAGCTTAACTAAAAGAACAGAAAAAACAAAACGCTTGCTTCAACCATTAAATATCGCGAACATTCCGTGAACTATTTCAAAAGGACATTGGAAACCCAATAAAAGCATGCAATTTAAATATAATGGTGCAGTATTTCTTGAATAATCTTGAATAATCATGATGTAATAGGAAGTTATCAGACTTACAGCCGTTCGCAAAGGAAACGGAGTTTAAAAAATCTACATAGATATGTAAGTAGGTACCTAATAAATAAGATTCATAATAATAATAGAAACAAAAATATATCCAATTGCTTTTAAATGTAACATAAATTATCACTTCATCTCATTAAATCGATCGTATCGATATCGGTTCATCAATTCTCAATATACGACAGAACGAAATCATATTTGTTCAATACATCATAATATAATATTCGCAGCCTTATAAGCTAATTACCTTATATACTAATACTTAAATTATAACGCAAAATTTATACTTCTTATACCTAATAATTTATCAAAAACTCACCATAAAATATTTCATATATTCCAATACTTATTTAACACAAAACTTTCACAAAAATCATTAAATCGAATTAAAAACACATCACACCACATAAAGTTAATAGAGATTACCATAATCTTTATCGATAAACTATTTCATCGTAATTCGATAACGTTCGGTGTTGTAGAAATTTGAATTTATCCGCTGGCGGGAGTCTGGTTAAAATCGCTGAGCCCCCATCCGCAACTTCGGCACATCGTTTCGAACTGAGGGATCGCGATTCTGTAGACAGTGATGTGACTGGTTATCGATAAAATCGTCAGATCACAGTTGTTGCATAGCAATTTCTTTGTAATCTGAAGAAGAGCATTATATTGTTGTGAGCTTAAAGTTTTGAATATTGTTTTACTTTAAAGAGCTTGGAAACTTAAAAGTTGCTATAATTATTTAGCAAATAAGTAGATATACGAAGATTTGACCATTACGTTTGCATATTATTTTATTTATTTATTTAATAACTATTAACTATTTCAAATGTAATTTTCACATAGGCAAATCACAATTTTCAAAGTAATTCCATCAACATTTTCATTTGCATCAATAAAACATTAACTTACTTAATAATCCAAACAAGCACCACTCAAATTTGTATAAAAATAGTTGCTTACCTCCACTTTTATACCACATAACACCTCGAAGTTATCTATAAAATAATGTATCGACAAAAGTCTATCGACCCCGCACATCCTTGTCTTCCTTGCTTCCAGCGATAGTAAGCATAACATTGGCTGAAATCGCGCATGTGCAAACGATGTTTTTCTCAACTGATAACTTGAATCGTCTTCCACTAAGCCTTATATTCATTGCTGAGTGATGACCGAGATATCGATATGGATTTGAAAACTATAATAATACCTATACCTACTTGTGTATAACTTGACCTGATTGTAGTTGATAGGATTCTTAACAAAAATCCGTGGAGCGATCATTCAGGACACGTATAAGTTAATTATATCTTCAAGTATTATCTGCGATCTCTATTTCTATATGATTTCTATTGGTAATTTATGAAGAAGTCAATGTTATTACTTATTAATACCGAAAACAATATGTACTGTGGATTATTGTTTTAAAATTTAACGAGTTTAAAATGTGGAGTTTACTCTACGTTCATAATATGGCAAGTTTAAATTGTAGAGTTTACCAATATAGGTGTTTATACGAAATTTCTTTCTTACAGAAAATTTCACATCGGTAGAGCCTTGGTAGAGCCATTTGCAAGTTTCTTCGAGCCTAACACATGTCAATATTTGTTCAGTATGTGTATTGGTAAACAGTACGAAACATTTTCCTGCTTATACGGTTTTTTCGCCTTTCATCTGTACCTATATCGTATTGGTGTGTTGACAAAGTGAATTCTACTTACTCTTTGATACGCACCAGGTTCACTTTTGGCGACAAGAATTATAACCATGAGAACGTATAGATTAGATCAGCTTTATTGGTAAAATATCGAGTAATGCACTACTTATGTAGTGTCTAAGTTATCCCATATTCTTTATGACAATATACTTAATAGATTATAGTGGCTGGGAGCCGCTGCATGCAGGCCGATGACTATTCTTGAAGTATTTGGGCAGGCCGATGCTCAGCAGTGGACGTCTTACAGTTGATACAACGGCGAAGTTTTTCTGCATTGGAAGCTTATAAGAATACGGCATCTTCTGTTCTACGGTTACTTCAGATTTTGATCGCTTCGGTTTTATAGTCAATGAGCTACGAGACTCAATGCACTAATGTTTACAGATAACGCATGTGTGGGTATGTATCCAGACGTTCCCTTTTTGAGTCTGGGGTCGCTGATCTATTTACCTGACGTAAACACTTAAACGCTTTTCAATTTATTTCACACTTGACTACCCTCTGTTGAGATTGTATGCAACGTAGAAATACTCAAGTTAATGTAAAATTAAATTAACTTTTATCATTTTAGAAGATACAAGTTACATAAAAGTTTTTACAAACAAAGGCCAATTAAAAGTTTTCGTTTATAAATCTTTAAGTTACAACAAGTTTTAAGAACTTTAATAATTATATTGTACCGAGAAGCTCTAAAATTCTGTACTACTACAATACTATATATATACTATACAATACTATAGGTATCTACTATCTAGCATTCCATGTCCATTATTAAAATGTTTTGTATGAAGTAGAGAGGAAACGAATTAAATCGTGATATCATTAAAAAAAGACGTGTGGCACTCGGGGACTGCCGCGGTGAAGCTATTGCATGCTATGTCTTCAAGCCACACCTCCGTGCCCGTCGGAGTGGGGAGCGTGAGGTTTTTTCGTTACGGAATTTCTGGACTCGGTCCCCGCGCTCAAGGCCCGCGATAGAAGCTATGCAATGGCTTAAAAAAATTGATGATAATGCCTGACGGGGAATAAACATCATTAGATTCTATCAGGACAATGTCCACTAAGATTGTGAATGCATGCATGATAGCCTAAACATTATTGCAGTAACATCTGTTCCCCAGATAAATGTTCATTTATATCCAAGAATTAAGTGTGTAGCGACGACAAGCCAATTTACGAGTTACCGAATTTCAAGTGTAGTACCTAATAAGAAAGTTCACACCATCGGTTCACACGGTAACTCGTATATAAACAGTTCGTGCGCTATGCATGAACAGTCACGGGCTTGTCGGCACGCGGGTGGGTCGCATTAGGTCGAATATTAATTACATACGAATAAATATATGTAGTTAACGAAATATAACCTTTGCGTAGTTATTCATCTTTTATTTCACCCGCACATAACAAGCCCCTACATTGGTGACTCCCGACGAAAAGTGAACATTATTAGTGAATTGCATAGATATCGTTTGTTAACAATTAAAAATGAATCCGGCAGTTCCAGTTACAGCAGTTTCGTCGGTACAGTTAAACCTTCTCGAGCAGTTAGCACAACTAAAGCAGCGGATAAACCAGCTGGAATGTGCAGGCTCGAGAGACAAATCGTTTAGCGGTCGAAGGTATGAAAATAGCACGCATCGTTCCGCATCGCAAAGTCGCGATCGTGCAGGAAGCTCAAAACAGAGAAAACCAAATTGGTTATGTTTTTTCATTACTGCTTTAAGCATAACGCGAGCAAGTGCAGTCAACCTTGTGCGTGGCAGAAGCAGCAGGAGAGCCAATTAAAAAACTAGATACGGTACAGACAGAGGCGGATGTTTGTACCACCGTAAATAAACGCCTGTGTATAAAAGACAGGAAGAGTAATATTAAGTTTTTAGTGGACAACGGCGCAATATTTTAATTTTACCAGTGTCGAAAAATAACCAATCCGCGAGTGAGTGTACTGTGTAGTGATTATAAAGTGTAGTTTAGTGTAATTAAGACATTTGGTACTAAGTTAATGACTTTAGATCTTAGTTTACGGCGACCGTATAAATGGTTATTTATTATCGCCAAGGTAACTCAACTTATGTTTTTGTTTATAAAGTGCAGATTTTTTTAGCACCCTAGGGCCGATGCATCGCTCGCACTTATGACGGACGCATCGGATACTCATGTAGGTTATTTTTCTAAGAATCTATCTAAGATTGAACGCAAGTATAGTACGTATATAGGGAGTTATTAGCAATTTACTTGGCTATTCGTCATTTTCGGAATATGGTCGAAGGACGACAGTTAGCGGTGTATACGGATCACAAACCGTTAATTTATGCATTTTCTAAAGTAAATAGCGAGAAAGAGTTACCCAGACGTACACGACACTTGATATTCATTAGTGAGTTCACAACGGATTTGAGGCACGTAAGTGGGAAAGATAATGTCGTTGCGGATTCGTTATCACGAGTCGCAACAATAAGTTGTCCCACTGTAATAGATTACGCGGAACTTGCTAAGGAACAACAACAAGATTCTTATATGTTACAATTATCTAATTCGAAAGACGCTAATAATAGGTTAAAGAAAATTATGTTACCTGAAAGCGGTACATTTATTTATTGTAATTTAGATAATGATAAAATTAGACCCTACTTGACTGATAAATTTCGACGTATTGGATTTGATAGTGTGCATAATTTATGTCATCCCGGAAAAAGGAACGCAAATTGATTTAAAATCGTTTTTATTGGCCAAATATGAATCGTCACGTTGGCCAATGGGCTAAAACATGCATTGAATGTCAACGATCGAAAGTTAATCGACATACAGTGTAAGGTTTAGGATCGTTTCTGCAGTGCGATAGGTTTGAACATATTCATGTTGATTTAATTGGACCTTTACCCAATTCACCCGAAGGTTTTAGGACGTATTGCCTAACCATAGTGAGAGGGGGACGCGATGGCCAGAATGTTTTCCTACGAAAGATATAACCGCTGAAACGATTTCGCGTGTATTATATGAAGGATGGATCTCTCTTTTTGGTTGTCCGAAAAAGCTAACAAGCGATCAAGGACGCCAATTCGAAAGTCAATTATTTGCTACACTAATGAAGTTATTAGGTATTAATAAGTTGCGTACGACACCTTACCACCCACAGAGTAACGGGGCGGTAGAGCGTTGGCATAGGTCGCTTAAAGCGGCATTAACGGCTCGTTTATGCAATATATCATCATCTTGGGTTACGGAATTACCAACTGTGTTGCTAGGACTTAGAACAGCAGTAAGAAGTGATACCGGCATAAGCGCAGCAGAAATTACGTACGGAACAACTTTACGATTACCCTAGGTGATTATTACGATAAAAAATCGAGTTTTGAAATAGATAGCAGTCTTGAGTATGTAAGTAAATTACGAGACTCTATTAGGAAATATCAGTCAGTAGCTATTAGGCAGAATGAAAGACGGAACATATTTATACACCCCGATTTAGAAAAGTGCGATTATGTTTTTGTAAGATACGACGCAGTACGTAAGCCTTTACAACCAACATACGACGGTCCTTATCGTGTGTTGAGTCGAGAGGAAAAGGTATTTTATATTCAAATGACTGGCAGGAAAGTTAGAATATCTGTAGACCGTCTAAAACCTGCATATTATTTGAATGATGATAGTGATCCGACATCTGGGGCAGATACTGGGGTTCCATTACAATTAATTCCAAGTAGCGAATTGCCTAATACACATACTACGCGTAGTGGAAGAGCTATACGATTACCAGTACGATTTAGGTAATAGTATTGTACATATTTGTAATTGTTTCAACTATTTTATATTTATTAGAATTACGATGATTATAAGTATTCATAAGACTTCATAGAAATGTATAATAAATACTTAGTAATCAACACATCGTATTTAATAAATAATAGAACTTAAGTAATTTTGAAACGAGTTCACTGTTTAACGTTTTAAGTATGGTATTTCAAATTTATGTTTGTGTTGAGTTTTGATTGAAATGTTTACTACTTAGAAATTTAAGTACTTTTGATTTATGGCTTATGAGTGTATAGTAATAGCACAGTATTACCATTATTTCCTACAGTAGTGCGACGAATGTACTTGTGCAGAGAAACGGAGGGGAACTGGCGGGGGTCAGGCGACGCGGGCCGCGTAAAGCAAACACGCTTAGTTTGCTTTACCTAGCGCGAAAGGATGACGCAGTCGTATTTTTTGTGTAATAATTTTATTATACATAGGTACTTACATATTCTATTATGGCGCGCACAAACTGTTCGGTTTACGGATGTAAATCTACATTGAAATCCCAGAAGGAAACAATATTTCAGAAAGATTGTATTAATTGTATCTGTTGAATTAAAATCAAAGCTATGTATATGTTGTCCTCATTATTTTCTAATCAGATTGTACATCCCAATGCGAATGCATTACTTAGTTAAATGTTATAATATACAATTAAGAACATCCAAAAATAAAGTGTCCACGTAAATAATATTTAGCAGTGCAATATCTGTAATTATATATTTATGAACAAATAATTACATCAGATTTAATAATCGCAATTATTTTGTATGTACATATGAATAAAGATTTCATCATAATATTAATAATCACAATTGTTTTATTTCCCATTTGTTGCAACCCTAGCGTATTTTCGTGTGGCAGCGTAAGTACCTACGCTGGCGGCGGCATCGCGCGACATCAAAGGCGATTC
Organism: Colias eurytheme; assembly: GCA_907164685.1. NCBI lineage: Eukaryota > Metazoa > Arthropoda > Insecta > Lepidoptera > Pieridae > Colias > Colias eurytheme. The sequence continues at coordinate 12,812 of CAJQZN010018964.1, read as the reverse complement.
CTTACTGTAGGAAATAATATTGTAATACTGTGGTAATAGCCTTTGTAATATTAAACGATACAAGTGTAAAGAACGTATTGAGATTTGAAATGTTAATGTTACTAACTGTACTGATAGGTTATCTATAAGTAAAATCACTTCAATAATTAAAAAATACCACTCACCTTTACGATGTAGGCATTATTTTATGTATTATAAAGTTATGCACTTGGTTAACTGCATATTTCGATAGACGAAATCTAGCAAAAGCATTTGTGGCTACAACAGGCTATGGCTGAAAAACAGCGGTGAAAGCACTGGCCTTTTAGTCATTGCTTCCACCATATGCTGAGTCCATAGCCTTTTCGTAGTAAACTGTTATTTTTCTTGTGTATTTTTTTTGTTTATGTGTTTGATTTTTACTGCGAATAAATTCTTATTCTATTCTATTCAAAAAAATCAGTTTCATCGAGGTCCGTAAAATAATCAACACGGAATTTAAATACACGAATCCTTGCTATTCGTTGTGTCGAATAATATTCTAATTCATCCAACTGATGATCAATTAAATCAAATAAATCCATTTTTATTCGTTTATTTCAAAAAAATCGTTGGTGATATGCAAGAAAATATGACAACAGACAATATTTAACCGTCGAGTAAAACACGCTAATTGGCAGAAGACGTGGCAAGTAAGTTACGGGTCAGTTAATCTTATGATTAGTGCTACTCGGACGTCGTGAAACTCGCACTTGAAGTTACGGGTCACTTTAACTGGCGATTAGCCTACTCGACACTTTACTTGAGGGTGGTGAAACAGGCCCTAAGTGTTAGATGACGTGTAACAATTATCGCACGCCACTTAGAAGAATCAACGCAAGTTTTTGTAAATAACATAAATAGTTTAACGAAATTAGGTGTTAACTGTTAACCACTTGTATACGTTATGATTGATTTATATTGTGAACATTTTTTTATACTTTATATTGTAAACATTTTGTACCTAACCTTATAGCGACATTTTATATACATCTTTTTATTGTTTAATTTTATTGTAAGATTTTTTACTTTTATACCCTTTTTATTTTAAGGGGGGAATGATGTAGCGACGACAAGCCAATTTACGAGTTACCGAATTTCAAGTGTAGTACCTACTAAGAAAGTTCACACCATCGGTTCACACGGTAACTCGTATATAAACAGTTCGTGCGCTATGCATGGACAGTTACGGGCTTGTCGGGACGCGGGTTGGTCGCATTAGGTCGAATATTAATTACATACGAATATATATATGTAGTTAACGAAATATAACCTTTGCGTAGTTATTCATCTTTTATTTCACCCGCACATAACAAGCCCCTACAAGTGATTAGTCTTCTGTGCCCTGTGTCAGTACAAATTCTTGTATTGACTAAAAATTCACAAACATTCTATATATTTGTTTATGTATAACATTTTACCCACATTTCCTGAAAAAGGGAAAACAGTGTTAAATCGTGTACCTACTTATAAACCTAAACCGTAATCTTTGATATATTTCACGCAATCAATATGTACATCCTAATATCGAGGTTATAAATCTCTGCTGTATTTATTTACAAAACGCGTTAGGGAAAACTGGAAACCCAACGCCCTTTTATTACTATCTAAAACCACTTTATATGGATATACATACTTTGAATAATTGTCAGTCTTATGGTGGAGAAATAAAAGTGGTCCATTGGAGTCTCAAATCAAAAGGTATCAATCCATCTTAGTAGTTGTTTGAAAAGCTACATATTACGTAAGAATTACGACCCAGTAGGAAAACTCACGGTCACATTTGTGTTATAATTATAAGCTTTTATTATGTAATCTATGCCGCTTTAAATACAACATACATAATAATAGGAAAACAGAAATGGTAATCTATACTAATATTATAAAGCTGAAGAGTTTGTTTGTTTGTTTGTTTGAACGCGCTAATCTCGAGAACTACTGGTCCGATTTGAAAAATTCTTTCGGTGTTAGATAGCTCATTTATCGAGGAAGGCTATAGGCTATATATCACCACACTACGACGAATAGGAGAGGAGCCACGGGGGTGAAACCGCGCGGAGCGGCTAGTGGACTATATATAGTAAACCTTTGTTATCATGATTCAAAAGTGCTTCTCGAAGAAGTCTTTGTATAAATAAATGTTTTAGTTTGAATTTGAAGAACCCTTTCACACGAAGTTATTACGAGAAGAGTGATAGGTCCAACTAGGACGATTTGGTGAGTCTTTACACCTTGACTTACCTTTAACCAAAGATAGATATAAAATTTTGATATAGCAATAATAATTCTCGTGTGCACTGTATCAAATCCTATTCGCACTTTGCCGATTTGAGGAAGGCTGTTATTATAAACCTTTCCTAAAGGCACGTTCTGCACGACGTTTTTATTAGTGAATGCAATTAAATCATCAAAATAAAGAAAGAAAACAAAATAAGTTTAAAATCTTACATTTATTCATGAATACTTCACTTCAATGCTTACAAAAATTCTTCATTAAGATCTAAAATCTGGGTTTATTTTTATTGGAAAAGAAAATTATTTTGAGATAGAAACACAAATTAAAAAAATTATATTATTCTAAACTATATCAATGAAATCCAGATTCATTTATCAAAGCAGTTAATCTTTCATAAAATTCATTAAAATCTAAGAAACATAGAGTAAAGTACCTTGAACCGCTTCAAACATCATGAGAATTTGATATTTAAATTTTATAGCATTCAAATGGTTTATTTATATAAATTTAGGGATCACGAGTGGCCGATTGGTCAGGCATCGCCCCTGTAAGAAGACGCGGATTCGAATCCCGCCTCGTGATCGAATTTTTACTATTCTTTAAAATTTAAAACATAAGATTTCCAAACACAAAATTGTCTTAAACATTTCTATCAACTCCCAAACAAGACACTTTACCCTATCTAACCATACTTATTCTATCGGGATAAGGAAAAAGGTTCCACTGTAGATTATCGTGAGTGATTAAATTTTTTTCCTCCGCTTTTCTGGCGTAGTCTGGAACAAAGCTTCGTCAGCGCGTATGAGCCGGTTGACCGCGCGGCTTAGCGACACATCTGTTACCAAATAATTGATTTTTATTTTATCTGTGCTTGCTGTGTATGGCAATACTCTGTTAGGTTTTGGCGGGAAATCGTTTGGGGGCTGTCAATTTGGAACGTAATAAGAATATAGAGGTGATGGTTTATAAATTAGACATTAAAGAAATTACGAGTTTTGCTGCATAATAGGGTAGAAAAAAAGACTTCTTTTTATACTCGAGCCTTAAGAGATGGTAGTTTTTATAGAAAAAGCCACATCATTAATAATAGAATATTCTACATTAATAATTCACACAAAATATTGCCATACGTAATAAATAACATTAAAGTATGAAGACGGTAAGCAGAATGTGTAAATTTAATCACCCATCGTGAAGTAAGATGATGGTTAGTCAAATGAAACAATGTTTTTAAAAATTTAGAAAATATACCTTTAATATTGTGATAATAATTCAACAGTCCACTTACTTTCTCATATTATGCTAATAATAAATAATTTGTAAACTTGTCAAAATATCGTCTAGAATGTTGTTAAACTATTTTTTAAACTTATAATTTCACTTTGGTTTTTGACAAACATCATTAAAGGGCGCTTTTATTATACCAATAAAATTATAAAATCGTCTTCTTAAATTTTTATAACAGTGTTGCCACTGTAACATTTATTTATCCTTAAATTCTCACAAATTATAGCAAAAAACAGCCCATTCAATTCAAAATTCAAAAAGCACATTCCATTTTCTCTTTTATTTTTTAAGCTATATTATAAATGGCATAGCTTCTATCGCGGGCCTTGAGCGCGGGGACTGAATCGAGAAATTGCGTAACGAAAAAACCTCACGCTCCCCACTCCATCGGGCTCGGAGGTGTGGCTTGAAGGCATAGCATGCAATAGCTTTACCGCGGCAGTCCCCGAGTGCTTTTTTATTAAGTTGACAACATCAATCGACATTTTGACAAGTTCACTCATATAAATATGTATCTACGTATAGACATGCATTACGAGTCACTTAAGTACATCCTGTTTTCACGAGTAATGACAGAAGTTGTTAATAGTTCCCCCATTGATACAGCCAAAGTTTAATAGTTATATTGCGTTGTTCGCTTCAGCATTTGCATGACATAATTTAAATTTACGGTACATTCACAGTGCTGGCTTTTGGTTGAGTCATGCAGATTGTAAATAATTTTAAGGTTAAGTTTCCACCCACGACTTCGCTCGTGCTCGTTCAAAAATTGGAACATGTAATATTGTAATGTACTTTCTATAATCGGAATATTGAAATTCTATTATTTTTATGCCCCAATTCAAACGAGGCGAAAGGTAAGATAACTTTTCATAAATCTATATGCTGCAAAAAGTTAAAGCCACAAAATATTTTTTATAGAAAATAAAAAATGCATCGTCATAAATAGAGCAAAACTAAACCAGATCTGCCAATACTCGTGTAAACTATTGCTTATAATTATTATACCATTACTAATATTCATTCAAACATAATATCCTAACGAATACCATTGTACTTTTTAAGGCAGCTTATATTCGTCCCTTACAGTTTATTAAGTATACCAGCATGCAAATAAATTATTAAATTATCTAATATATTTTTATTGCTTACACCCAAAAAAATAACATTCAATATTAGTCTTATTACTTCTGGAAGATTCGAAAAAACCTTAAGGCATTTTATCAAAAATTAAAATAATTAAGTACGTCATACCGTCGTTAACATTGTCATAAATATTATAAATATGTACTTAATGTACTCGAAAACCAATACTTATAAATAATCAATTAAATAATTACCTAACTGAACTAGATTTGTGACTACAAATTCGATTATTATTATTATTGAACACAAAGACAATTCCCTCACACCCGACTAACATCCTTTAATTATAAATATAGTTTAAATAATTGTATAAATTAACCTAAATAATTGTATAAATAAATCTAATAATGTTACTACTTTTTAAATCTTGCCCTTAATCCCAAAATATTGCCCACATATAAACTTTCAACATGATGTTATTATGTATGAAATAAAAAAATGCAAACTGCATTTGTAAAGTTATAAAAAATGAATGATGACGAAAGGAAAAATATCATTGCGAAATTGATTTACTCTAAAATAAGGACTTCTTAGTTAAATAATGTTCAATCAAAATACTTTGAGTCATTAATTCTTACAAAATAAAAATATAATATTTTTAATCCTTCGAGCCGGATATAAATAGCAGATTTAAATACAATTCCAAAGTAGAAGTTAATAATACAACTAAATTGTATGGCAAGGAAAGTTGTAATAAATTTAATGAGGATAAAGCAACTTAAAATATTTTTGGAATGTACTTATAATATTTTTTCTTAAGTTGCAATACAAGTCGAATTATATTCGGCACAATCATTTATTCTAATTGAGCAATTAAAATCAATTCAACAAATTTTAAATTACCTACCAATACAATAGCTAGAAAGAAATCGTACTGATTTCTAAATTTAATTTTCATAAAACAACATCAATTTCGCAACGATGTTTCACGTGTAGTTGAAATGATGACATGTATAAACAAAGATGTCATAAAGGATTTAAATCGCGATTTATTCATTATTATACTTCCAGAATGTATTTATTGAATACTACAATAAAATATCCTGCATACAACCAACAAATAGTCCGCAACTTAAACCTGTCCAAGAACCATAAAATCTAAAAATATTTGGAAAAAGTTGTCAAAAATTGGATCACTAAAAACCCTTTAAAATGCTGCAAAAAATTATCGTGTTGCGGTTTTGGTCTCAAATATATTCTACACACCACACACGACTATCAACGAATAAACCACGATTTTCGACCCGACAAATTTCCCAAAAAAACTTTAAAATATCAACCAATCACTACAAATGTTTACCAACCCGGCGTGGTATTGGCCAATCGCCTCATCCTCCTCGTGTTACGGTCCTGGTCTCGGATCTTCTTCTCCATTTCAGCATTAGTCAGGGTTTCAAGGTGTGGAGCCCATATTTCCGCTTCTGATGGTTGGCGGTATGGCGTCTACGGTAGAAAAACATTATATTAATTAATTATTTATATTTCATAACATGATAAGTGATAACATAAGTGTAGAATGTAGATAATAATCCTTACTTCCTAAGTATCAGTACAAAGTTCAACAGTTCCTATTATATCATTATACTATATAAAACATGTCCCTATGTATGCTTAGAGCGTATACGCATTATGCGGGTAGCCGCATTGCGGGTAGCCGTCCGGCTGACCGCAAGCACAATTATGTACGTAATATTCATTTCTATGCGCACTGTGCGGTCTGCGGTTACGTACATAATTGCTGCTTGCGGTCAGCCGGACGGCTACCCGCAATGCGGCTACCCGCATAGTGCGTATACGCTCTTAAATCTTTAAAACTACGCAACGGATTTTGATGCGGTTTTTTTTAATAGAAAGAGTGATTCAAGAGGAAGATTTTAGTATGTTATTTATTAGATTTTAGACAAAGTGAGCAAAACCGCGAGTGGAAAGCTAGTAATATTAATATAATCGAGAAAATGTGTTTGTTAGTAATTACATTGTTTTGTTTATATGTCTTTCTTTTACATCGGAATGGATATAATAAGGAGGCTAGAGAGTAATATAGATTTCATTTAGCCGCATTTTTTAAACATTGAGAAATTCCTTTGACTGCACAGATTGTAGTTACTGACCGAAAGCTTGCAGTTTATAAACATTATGTTACTTATTGGAAAAAAAATGAAATAAAAAATGTTGCAAAAGCCTCCTTTACGTAAACGAAGTATCGTTAGTATTATAACTGTTGTAATACCATGGACTAATAGAATCTAAAGAGGACTGATGATTGTCATACTAGAGATCGTACCCCGTAATTTCAGCTTATTGCTAGATGGCGCTCTCATTTGAGCTTATTATTTAATTTGCAGTTTTAAAAGCGCCACCTAGTGACCAATTTTAGAACTAAGGAAACAGCAAACTATCGATTTTCAATTATTACATCTAGAGGGCGTTGTTTTAAAAACTCCGGTGTTTTTGAATTATTATTTTAGTTTTTAGGGAGCATCTAAGGAAGTGAGTACCTCTATTACGATTTCGACACCCACTACAAACATTCGACATAGTGATCAGAGTAGTGTATATAATATAATTATATTATATATATTCTTTATTTTCTGTTAAAAAAATGTCTATATCTTTTTTCTTCTTAAGTATTCCCTTGTAAACAGTATTATTTATATGACCATAAAATACGGGAAAAGAAAAAAAAATGTGGATGAACAGCGATGATTTGAACCAGCATCTATCGATTTTAAAGTACGAGACTCAGTCAACACAGCTACAGGCACTTATACGTCTTACATTGAAAGGAGATTGCCCAAGTGACTATGGCACTTGGTATCGCAATCAAACTTATTGTGTCAAGATGAAATATAGCTCAATTTAAAGCTTGATGTTAGTACTTAGAAACGATTAAAGTTTTTATTAAATAAGCCGCAGTTCACGACAATAAAAATAAAACAATAGTTTTATTCAACGCTTCAAAAAAATACTTTATCGAGTTTATACTAACGATGAACGTTAAGTTTTACATTTATTACATAGGTAATATTTTAATTTACAAGACAAATGTGAAAAGTAAATCGTAATAAACATTATAATTCAAAATAAATAACGTCGAACAATGCGTCGAACACATTCATTCAACTATGACATATGACGCAGGACGCTTGCAAGAGAGATATATGTGTCAAAACAGAAACTTTTACTTTTATTTCTATTTATTCGGTATAATTACGACTTAATAGTGATAAATATGATCATTATAAATACAAATAGGAATTAACAATATCACGAACACGTGACACAACTAGTATTTTACCGATTCCATACGTGGTCATACATGTTTCAAAAGAATAACTTTTACTATTATTTCAATTTATCCGATATCATTAAGACTTAATATTGATACATATGATCATTATAAATACAAATAGGAATTAACAATATCACGAATACGTGGCACAACTAAAATTTTACCGATACCACCCGTGGTCATTCTCCTTTATGCTCTAATTGTTCGAGTATTTCTTTGATAAATACAGTTCATAGCAACGCGGTGGTGGAGCATCATAGAGTAACTTATATAGGATTGTGGAGCATCTTAAGGAAGAGAGTACCTTTAATCCATCAGTCCTCGGAATCACAGACACAATAGAAAATCTATTGTGTCGCGCCCCGATCGGGCCTTACGGTGGTCAATGGGTTAATAAGATTTCGACACCCACTACGTGCCCACTACAAACATTCGACATAGTGATCAGAGTAGTGTATATCTTTATAATATAAAAATGAATCCCAAAATGTGTTGGTAAGCGCATAACTTGAGAACGGATTAACCGATTTCGTTAATTCTTTTTTTATAATATTCCTTGAAGTTCGAGGATGGTTCTTATGTAGAGAAAACGTGAATATGTACCACGGGCGAAGCCGGGGCGGACTGCTAGTCTTATATATAAAAATGAATCGCAAAATGTGTTGGTAAGCGCATAACTCGAGAACGGCTGAACCGATTTCGATAATTCTTTTCTTATTATATTCCTTGAAGTACGAGGATGGTTTTTATGTAGAGAAAACGTAAATATGTACCACGGGCGAAGCCGGGGCGGACCGCTAGTAATATATATTATTTAAATTCTTTATTTTCTGTTAAAAAAAAATGTCTATATCTTTTTTCTTCTTAATTATTCCCTTGTAAACAGTATTATTTATATGACCATAAAATACGGGAAAGGAAAAAAAAAAAAAGATGTACGGCAATGATTTGAACCAGCATCTATCGGTTTTTAAGTACGAGACTCATCAATACAGCTACGGGCACCTATACATCTTATGTTGAAATTTATGCTCTAATTGTTCGAGTAATTCTTTGACAAAAACAGTTCATAGCAACGTGGTCCATGGTCTTAGATCATTAAGTAATGGATGGAGTACGCTGGCAAATGTTCTAACTAAACTTTCTGCTGATTTTGGTGCGGGGAAGGTAACTCACACTATTGAAACACAATCACACATTCACAAAAATAATTTGTGTCACGAAAGTCGTAAAAATTTATGACCTTTTAAGCGACGAGTTTTTAAATTCAACTCTATCCCTAAGTTCATAAAGATTAAATTTGTATTTCATTCCAAGTTGTCTCGTGGGGAGTGCGGTTCAATATCGCGTTCTAAATTCAACTTTATAACTTAGATCATAAAGATTAAATTTGTATTTCTTTAATGCCTCAGCCCCCGGAATCACAGACACAATAGAAAATCTATTGTGTCGTGGGCCGTGGTCCGATCGGGCCGCTCGGTGGTCAAGGGGCTAAAAGATAGACTCGTAAGGAATGCGGTTCATTATCGCGTTTTAAATTCAACTTTATCTCTTAGTTCATAAAGATTAAATTTGTATATTTTCTTTCCATGATAGTCTCGTGGGGCCACATCAATGATCGAGTAAACGACTCGATTATTTGTCTTGATCATATCGCTAAACGATACATCGACGATTATTAGAAATTGCATTAAATTAGAAATGTACGTTAAAAAAATATACACAAAAACAAATGAAAGGTTATTCCATCTTTTTTAATATTCGACATGTTTGAATTGCTTCTGCAAGGCTTGACAGTGCAAAACGGCATTTTTAGCGGAGCACTCGCAGACGTCCTTTCGATGTTTTAGCCTAGGAAAACGCAGAGTGTTTGTAATCGATTACGCAAGTAGTTTTTATGAAAGCATAAGATTTTTCGATTCGAATAATCTTATACCTCGACAAAAGGGGAAACACCTGCGAGTGTTATCGATTACTTAATGATCTAAGTCCATGGTGGTCACGAAGTCACTCTCGAACAGCGAACATGCTTTGAGTTAAAATTGTACCGTAAAATAGCGTTTTTTGTTAAAAATCTGTAATAGCACCCTTATTGTGGTGCTTTTTTTTTGTAATGAATTTACTACGCTACTGTATTTTCTTTGTTTTAGACTTTAGTTCAATACTTAATTAAACACCCATACAATTTTGTCACGAGTCGCCTCTGGTCAAACTAACCGTTATTAGTGTTACGTTTACTCAAAATACAAAAATGAAGAAAGTATTATTTTACGCTTATTAAATCTTTAAAACTAAAACAAAATGATTTGGAGGTAGGGAGGTGGATTTCCTCAATCGAAAAAGGGAGAGACTAGTCTACTCGACCGGCCGGCCGTAAAGGCCCCGATTATTGATGGCGGAAAGTTGTATATATGCTCTGTAGCGAAAACATTTCGCTTGCGCGATTCAGAGCAAAAAATAACATTTAAATAAAAATATTTTTTTGCGTATTATATTTTACGTATTATATTTTACGTTATAGTTTACGTTTTTTGCGTATTATATTTTACGTCAAGATACTATTTGGCACATTGATTTTTTTTGTAGCGACATCTCTTAGCTTCATTAAACCGACTTAATGCTCTAAGGCGACATCTAGTTCTTAAACGTATAAAAAAGCTTATAAAAATGCCAAATGCTACTGTGAGTGACATCTATCGACAAAATTGGGAACTGAGAAACGAGTTACGTTTTTTACTATGGCGATTGTAAGTCTTCTTGAATATATTAGTCTATGGTAATACTAATGTTACTTCGTAGTAGAAATTGTTGTACAAACGCCGCTTATTAGGTTCACAACCTAATAAACAGCTTTTGTTTAGCAATTTCCATATAAGATTTTGCTTAGCACACTGTTATAAACTTCAATCATCTCCAATACAAGTTATACATACCTCGATAGTAGGCAAAGCTTCACTGAACCCATACGTCCGTTGGTGCCAACCCAGCTGGCCCCTCACACTGTAAGCGATCCCAGTTACAAATTCACCGCCCAACCCCAATTCTGCACATAACTTCATTGCAAATTGTTCCGGATTGTTCTCCTTTTCAGACATATCCCATTCCACCTGGAACAAAATGTATTTTAGTGTGGAAATTTATAAAAATACTAGCAAACCGGGCGAACTCCGTTTTGCCCACAGAACATATAAAAGAGGTTAGAATGGCAATAATTCGCCGTTCCTATAAGAACCGGTGTCGCCTGTGGGTGTGGCCAAGTCCGCGCAAGTCCGCTTACGCACATATTTGCAATTTTAAATCTAGCCAATCATAGCGCCGCGCGATCACGCGATTTCAAATGGAACGAATCATACGCATGATGATGATGTGAGCAGTGCTCATATCCTTGGCGCGTCTGCCCCGCCTACAATGCCTTTCTAACCTCTTTTATATGTTCTGTGGTTTCGCCACCAGAGACACCTTTTCTTTGCTATAAACCTCACGGAGCCCGAGACCTTTCCAACGAATGCAAAACCGTGGATATCGGTTTGTGCGGTCTGGAGTTATAGCGTCAGGAAGGAAAACCCGACTTATTTTTATATAGTAGATTTTGTGATACTTTGTAATTAATAATTACTGCTTTATTGACAAGATGCTACATTATAAACATATTCCAAATCATCAGTTAGAAATAAATTTTGTTTATAGAAAATTTTATGATAGAATAACTAAACACATGAACAACTACTACTTATGATAATATACTTTTCTATTATAAATCATTGAAATGGTATAAAAACAAAACGTGTAAAAACTAATATTTATTCCAGTCTAAATAATTCAATTTTCAAAATTGTAACAGTTCTCTAAAAATTAAGAATTAAAAAAAAAAACAAACTTACCGTATCAACCAAAGACGTGTTCCCAACATGTATATTCAACTTAATAATAACTCGCTGGTCAGTAGCCTCTTCCAATATAGCAGGCGGTTCACTTGGAAAGGCCTCAATTTGCTGCTTAATAGAGGACGCTATGGCCGGTATGAAAGTGCTTGTATTGAGTTCTAAATCATCGCATAGCACTTCCGCAAATTGCTCTGGGGTTATTATTGATTCTGTAAAAAGAATATTAAAAATTTATATTTCTAATTTTTATCTCTGTGCTGGCTTTGCCAGGCCAGAGATAGAAATAAAATATAAAGCTTATGTCACTCAGGAATAATGTAGGTTTCTGCTAGTGAAAGAAAGTTGGAAATAGGTTCAGCAGCATTATAAACACATATGTAATTAAATTTCCTCTTAATAGTAGTAGGATAACTTTTTTATACTTGCTACAGGATAAAATTTGTAATAATTTATTTTTCGCCTAAGTTACAGCACTAATACCATGAAACAATATACTTTTAACAATAAGTATGTACCATAAAATATTATAAGTACAGTACATATTACAAAATTACCATTCTTGTTCCAAGTGAATGTATCCCTTAGTTTCTGGCCTTCGATCTCCATATCAAGTCTGATGGGCACAAGAATTTGCTTCTGTGAAGCATTCTCTAACATAGCCGTCATATCTGTATCGTCAAAGCAGAGCGGGAATGTACGGACCTTAGAATAAAATAAAAAATGTGTGCGTGTACTAGTGTACACACGTAAGAAGAGAAACTTCTTTATGACCTTATTTTTCAATAAATAATGTACTATATGCAACTTTACAGAAATACGTCGAATCACACGTGGTAGGGATAACAAAAAGGATGGCGCGTAACGGAAAATGTCACGCGTAACGAAAAAATGTTACACTAAATTTTTTTTCCAATCCCGATAAAGAAGTTTCACTTCAATTAAAGAATAA
>CAJQZN010018963.1:0-22382 GCA_907164685.1 Colias eurytheme | reverse complement strand
TCCCCCCTCCCGCTTCCCGAACTCGGATTGACCGTAATTTATTTTTCCTTACATTTTTATCATATTCCCCTCCTTTTCTAATGGGTTTCATCCGACTGCGATTTTTTTTTGTTTCAAAAATTATCTACTCTAGTATAATAATAAATAAGGACTTTGGCGATTACTCTTCCGTTTCTTGTGATTACTTTTACACGAATATTTTTGGAAAATACAAACTCCTCAAGATACGTGTTTCATGTATTTGTTTGAATATTTAATAAATTGTAAGTAAATATGTACTTCTAAATTGGAAGCACTAATTAAGTACACATACCCTAACACTTATATAATTTTAAAAGCACTCAAAGAAGCGCTTGACAAAAACATCTTGAAAAATATTATTAATTTATAGTTAACTATATATCTAAAGGTCATACAAAATTCCAAATGATATCTACCATTCATAAGAAACCACGTCCACAATACTGTTGTCAGTTTGTTTTTGTCAATGAATAACTCAACACCCACTCAATGCTTAAATTACAATACTCGATTGATATATATATACATTTTGAGACACATATTGATATGTTATTTTAATGATACCTACAATTAAACTCATATCATATTCATCAAACTTATTGACAGATTGTAATGTGTTATAAGGAAGCTTATTATAGCACTTCATCACCAGATGTTTAGATTTTTTTATAAATGTCAATTCTAGTATGATATGAAATTATGTTAAACATTTATTCGAGTACCTAGAACATTATTTTTTAACTTTTAATACTGTATCTATAGTTGGCTACTTGCAGTTGCCGTAAACGTGAGAGCTTTTAGATCGCTGATTCACTTGCTTACTTTTCCATTCGCATTAGAATAGATATTTTTTTTTATTTTATTAGAATATAACCCTCATTTCATATCTAAAAAGTTTTTTCATCGCTGTAAAACAGACGTCCTTCTCAAACAGTTCATGGGTTATAAAATTGATCCGAATCCATTTTCCTTCGACCTAACAGACATGATCACGTAACAAGCAGACCTACAATGCTTTATTTCGCACACTAAAAGTATAGATTACCCATATAACATTGAAAACATTGCCCAACAGCCAAAACCAACGTATTACAAATAACTAAAAACTATCGGTTCGCCGGTCGCGTCCGAAATCACGACACACAATCTCCTATGAAAAATTCCTGTGAGAAAGCCACAGAGCAGTGATATTGATCAATTAATTCGGCTCACAAACTATTATGAAATGTTGTAATTACAAAGAATCGGACGTCGATATCCGGCGGGCGGGTCGCAGGCTCGCGGGTTACCCTACCGGAGTGTGGCGAGCTGTGGCGGACGGCGGTGTTACAAAACTATACCCGCTCCACTTTCTTACTCTGTCGCACTGTCTCATTTGATCTGTGACTGTGAACTTTTCGTTCTTCCGCTTGGGGCCTCGCGTTAGAACTTTACAATGTATTTTTTATATGTTGAAAATAGAAATGAAATATTTATCGAATAATTTGATAGTGTGCAATTAAAGGATGTTATAGACTATTAAAAAATTGCTACAGTTGATTGTTATTTAAACATCATAAAGCAGAAATTCAAAATCAATCATCACCACAATGCAATATCGATTAAATTTATATTCTCATCAAATTAAACATAGCAATGTAAAATCTCCATCTAAATATCAATGGACACACAATTAGATAGTCATCTCACAAAAATGACAAGAACAATATACCACTCTATAAAACATATAAATTATAAATTATATAGAAAATTTTTAATAAACAATATTCTGGATCCATTGGGAGCAGCGCCGGGGACCAGTTGCGAGGGGACAGTGACCCGCGCTATCGCGATCGCAGCCTCCGACCGGCCAGATGCCGAAAGATGTCAGCCAGGTACGGACTATGTCTATATAATTATTATATTTTTTATCGTGTACCAATATCTTATATTAGTTCTAATACATTATTTTTTTAAGATTTTATTAATTTTTACTAAGGTACGTACTATTTTGTGATGCCTTATTTGCGGGGTTAAATAAACTGTATCAGATAAATTCTTGAGTCAATAAAATAAAAAAAAGTTCCTTAAATAACTAGAAACTCTTATAAGGACTAATTTAACACAAGATTACATTACATCTAAGTAAGCTACATATTCGAAATAGGACTATTAACACAAAATCGAATATTGTTATAGAACCTTAACAAACTACAAAAAATTAAATTAGCTATTACCTATTACTAACATTAAATTAACTATTATAAATTATTATTCACACTAACAGTTTACGTACCTACCACCTAACCTTCTGCCACCTTAAAGAATTAAAGCACTAAAAATATACAAATTCACTTCGCCCAATCCGTATCTGTGGTAACCTTTAGCTCGAGGCGATCGTATTAAAAATAAAAAGAAGCGGCGCGGCGTTAATAACGTATTTCTACCGCAGCCTCCGCGCTACCTCAGCAGGCCCTCCCCTCCGCGGGAATACCACGGCACGGGAACTAATTGAATACCATATCATTAATGCAGCATTGTGGCGGGATATTTGGGAATATTTTGGCCTTTTATGTCCGCCATTAGCGGTGAGCTTCGATTATACGGGGTTCGACATCGAGGCTTTTGTTGCAAGTACCTACCTACAGCAAGAATGCAATATCTGCTAAGGAAGTTTTTTTAGTAACTACCTATATTCATAATAATAAAACTTTTTCATGGACGACCATAATTTCACTGCATTTTGCCAATAAGTGTCTAGTTCATTTTCTACCGAGCTATTTCTTTTAAATCGCATGACGACATGGTTTTGTATTATTCTGACACATCAATCTGTAACCACATCGCAAACTATTCTCTTTTGAACTCGTTAAAAAGTTTAATTATCAATTCGAATCGAATTTACTGATAGGATATCCTATCAATAAATTCCCATATTATCGGATACACATTACATCAAACAAATGGCTTTAGTCAGAACTCAGAAACATTACTTTCCCAATGAAATAAAAACTACAACCACTAAACTTTACAATCAATCTCCAACAGTACCTATATA
The DNA here is from genome assembly GCA_907164685.1 of Colias eurytheme. Lineage (NCBI taxonomy): Eukaryota > Metazoa > Arthropoda > Insecta > Lepidoptera > Pieridae > Colias > Colias eurytheme. The sequence continues at coordinate 19,324 of CAJQZN010018963.1, read as the reverse complement.
ATTTTCAATTAAATCTAGATTGGTACAAGAGCTAATTAGCATTAAACTCTGTTATTACAATCTGGGTGCATCGGATGGGCGATACGGATCTGTGGCGGACGCCTTCCGTCTTTCGCGACCACCTCATTACTTGGCCATAACCTGCGAAGCTTTATTTATTAGCTTCGAGTATAGCCGTATGAAGATCAAGTATGCATTTATATCTATATGTGGTATAACGTTATACGTTCGTATAATAAGATGATGTAGCTCTTTTAAGCGCAATACATAAAACTTGCCTATAAAAACATGGTGGATCACATTAATAGAAGTTAAAGCATATTTGTGTATAAACGGATTATTGTGTATAAACGGAACGATTAAGATCCTCATTATTAAAGTCATTCTAATCCGTGAATAATGTTATTTACAAGCTAGATTAAAATTTAACCTCACATGCATGCATGTTTACATTGTATCAACATAAAAACAGGCAGGATGTTAATACGCAATCAGCAAACACAGTCCATAAAACCGGCACTTATTTACAAATAAAAAATTTCTAGTCATAATAATAGACATGATGGAAATAATCTCTCGCCTAGGCTAGGCATTATGGACATCCGACTGCAGATAGCCTAAGAATCGGAGGAAATGCCTAATTTTACGATCACCTTTCAATGCGATTAGAAACGCGCCTCCGAACACCATTCAATGAATGAAATCCGCCATAAATTTCCCCTCTAAGAGTTGAAATAGTTTAGTATCATTGTTTACGTTTAATGCATTGCCTTTATCTCGCATGCAATCTCATATAAATACGATGTAGTATAATGAGGCGAGATTGTTCACTTTCGTAATTATACTTTTAATTAATTACCTTATCGATGAATGTTAATTGTGAGCTTTTCATTGTTAGAAAAATTTAATAAATTAAAAGAATAATACGATTTTGCGAAATAGCAGTTGTTAGTAATTACTAATTCTTCATATTTGTCACAGCAGTTTTTATTATATTTGGATATGCAGTGATGCGTTAGTACCTATTCATATGAAAAGTATTAATGTGTAAAAATTTAGACTGCATTGAAAATATATAGAATCAATGATGTGCATGACTATAAGTGAAACAAAATAGTCATATTTCTCAGTTTTACGACTTATGCTTATCTTGAATTAAACGCTGTAGATTATGGGATCCTATTAAGATAATAATTATAAGGATGTATGGTGTAAGGTGCATGGATTTGTCTATTCTTATTCGAATACCTTTATTGACACTATTATATAGTGTGACAACTTTATTCTGTTGAATTTAGATCAACAATAAGCTCTAAAAATTAAGATAAATAAAAGAAGTAAAAATTTATTTATATTTATTCATCTACCAGTACTTATTCAAATGTTTGTAACATCTACGTTGAGTTAAGCAGCATTTCTATTATGTGTATTTTGACTATTTAATCCAGAATATACATTGCCGTTAGTAAAAGAACTCAACTCCCAACAATTGCATTCATACATTCGTCTAAACATTGCTTAAACCCGAGAATTCAGCTAACGTTAATTACCTATGTGCAAACTGTTATAGGCCCATTATAGGGGCCGTTCATACATTCTTTGCTTTAATTAATTTTAATATCCAAAGCTTACAATAAAGTCATTGTGGCTAACGAGCACGTGCTCCCTTATTATTACGCCCATAATTTCAACATAATTTACAATAGCATTTTACGTTAAATTTTACGATTAGGTTATGTTTAAACCGCATTATAGGCTGTAAGCTACCTACAATGTGAAGTCACAAAATCCTTCCGAATCCATTTAATTATGACTAGTATAGAATGCAATCATTCAAAACTTTCAAATCATCCCGTCGTAGGATTTTTCACCACTATAATATATGTTACCTATAGCTTCTATTTCGAAGATAGATTTGCTACAAATATTGTTACTATTATAAGCACAATTGTCTCATTTATAACAATAGATAACATCAACAAACCCTTTTCATTACACAATAATTATCAGATCTGTTGTATTATCTCATAAATTTCAATGTACTAACTTTATAACCTCTTTACATAATGTATCTTGCAACTTAATTGTTTGCCTTCCAATTAATTTATAAAACTACGAAACAAGTACATTTTACGATCACTCAATTACCTAATAAATATAGATTCCATTATCCTTTACTTCCTTAAGCATCTCTGTTTTATGTTATTTTATGTTAAATGCCAGAAGCTCAAAATCCTTTTTTTTTTTTTTTTTTTTTATGGTATAGGAGGCAACAGAGCAGACGCGTCACCTGGTGGTAAGTGCTCCACGTCGCCCATATGTACGCACAGTGTCAGAGACATTGTGAGTATGTTGCCGGCCTTTCAAGTAGGAATATGCTCTTTTCTTGAAGGTCCCCAGTTCATAGCCGTTTGGAAAAGCCGCATGAGGGAGTTTGTTCCAGATGTCTGTAGTGCGCGGGAAGAAAGATCTTTTAAAGCGCACAGTTGTAGATTGCCAACAGTCAAGGTGGTGAGGGTGGTATTGTTGACGATGTCGTGCTGTACGGTGATGGAACTCGGCGGCGGGTAATGTAAATCCTACACAACTTTTTGTGAATTCCCTCTTCCCGCCTTACCAATACATCCTTCACGAATCCTAAAGATTTACACAACTGAATCGCAAACAGCACCTATAACTCAACAAGCTGTCAATCTCCATACATACGCCGGCGCATCTCTCCACAACATCATATATGAATTATAGTTCCTCGTTACCTCAGAGAAATGACTCTAAACTATTCTTCCCACATAATTCACCCTGGAGACGAGACTAACAGCTTTAGGAAGTCGTTTCGCGTACTTTTGTAAAACATAGAAACAAATAGTATAAGGCACATCCGGTATGTTGATTGATGTATGTCTGTCTGTACATAAAATGGAGAAATAAAACGTTCTCTTAATCGACGAATGAGCGCTTTTCGAGATTGAAAACAATAATTAACGATTAATATGTTATTGTTTTAGCATAGTGCGTTTATTTCAAACTTGCTGCACTGTGCATATTAAGATTTATGACTATTATCGGGTAAGTACCATATCTAGCTACGTACTAGATTCACCATGTCCTATACAAATGACGGAAACGAATTTTGTTATGCAGAAAGATGGATTGTATATTTTGTCCGTTTTATTCCAATATTCGAGCGTTTTTTAGTGAGTTATACTTACCTAATAACTAACATTTTATCATTTTCTTTTTGATAAATTTTAATGTATTTTCAATTGTAACACATACATGTTAAAACTATATCAAACCATCTTACTCATCTTAAGTAATTAGATCAAAGTATGTACCGAGTCTTAAATAGAAAATATGTAAAATACAAAACGCGGTAATAGCAATATAGTGTAAAATTAATGCATTCACGATAACATGCAAATTACGCCGTAGCATAATCTTATAATTTCTCTGCTCTTATTACTCTAACTACAAAGTATTTTGTTGGATATCAATGTATATTGTAAATATTTTTCAATCGTCATTACATATTGAATTAGATTCTTCATTGGAAATACCTACTTAGATGTACCCAAATTTTTGATCTCCCATGTCTAAATCTTGGCGGATTATGCTCTTAACGTTGATTATATTTTTTGTTCTTTGGTACGTTGTTTTTGGTTCTTCAGTAGGTATCTTACTCTAAAAGTCGACCACTTTAATGAAATTTCCTTACCTGAAACAAAATAATTTAAACACATTAATTACAGGTAATTTGATAAAACAACATACCTAATATTTAAAATATTATAAAAATCAAATGATTTAACAAATTTATATAATATCTTGGTATATAGATTGATGTTCATTGTTCACCAAATATGGCTAATCCATTTAAGCCCTATACATTATGGGTAATTTTTGTTTATCAGATAACTAAAAGCATAGTACATATTAGTTAATGGTACACACGATACAATTAACTACAATATATTGCTGGAAATATCCAATAATATTAGTATAGAAAATATATCCCAAACTAAAACCTGTTCCTGGACTAGAATCAATTTAAACTGCGCAAATGCATGTCCTACCTAAATAGCATTGTTAGAAGGTGTCCCGAAATCGAGGTTACAGCCGACAACAATCACAGTTAATTGAAGAAAATAGTCGCAATAATGATAGTTATTAGCCGAGAACCAACTGCTGTAGAAATAATTTAAGCATTGTTAAAGATACTTTATTATCATTGTCTTCATCTTAAAGTAATATAAAGAGAAAACGTGAACTATTTAATAGTTCTTAACAAATTATTTTCCCTCTTCAATCAAAGGTCTTGTCGTCATTGCAATATATTTTCATCTCTACATAATAGAAGCAACATACTTAAAAAAATTATATCAATATTATATATCGCTCAATTGAACATTTTCAAAAAATTTTGCCCGAGAATCTGCCCTTATCCTACAGGTATTTCCGCACACGAAAATGTTCGTCACACTGAAACAAAAGCGTAAACCAGCGAATCACTATACAATACAACGAGGAAGGCTAAGAAGCGGAACGAAAGGCGCGATCACATTAGGGCTAATACCATCGCAGTGGACGCGTTGGCGTTCGCTCGTTACGAGGATTGGCTGCAGCGAATTGCTATGAAACACTATGTAAATTTGCACTTACACTGGGCAAAGAACGGGGCATTTAATGTACATTTCGCTGCGTCTCGAGTCGATTAAATGAGAGGTTGGAAGAATCGTTTTGAAAGTAGGTACTAGGTAGACTAGATGAGGTGTGAACATGAGAGAATATGTGTAAAGATATTGTTTTTTATTAAAAAGTGTCTATTGTACAATGTATATAATTTGTTTCAATACTGAATTGCCTTTCTAAAAAATCACCCATGACTGTTATTGTTATTGACGATAAAAAATACTCATTATTATAATGCTAATTTATGTTATATTGTTGTGATATGATGCATTATTTTTATAATTAACTAAAAAAGAACACTGTATTAGTTGCACTCGAAAGTTTTAATAATAAATGCAATCAACACATCGTTTCTCTGCAATATATAAATAATAATTAAACCACAATATAGAATAGTTACACGCCAAGATCATTACCACCTACGTATAAAAACTATCCTCTTATAATAATGTAATTACTTCTTCTCTATTCGATTACCATTCCTTTCTACGCTTTCACCGGTCATCACTTTAATAAGGTTTATTACAAAACATTGTACAAATGACACACGGCGAATTTGTACGCAGTTAGACATGCGTGATTGCGCGCACGCGACATCCGTGACGAGCGACGACACGATTCGTCGCGTGTGCCCTAATGACGTCGCAGCTTTAAAAACCTTTAAATTAGGCTTATTTATTGCGCCGCGATTGAGCGACGAAAGCAGGTGCTATTGTTGCTGATGCGTTTTTTATTGACGTGTTCATTATTATAAATAAAAAATAATTCTTAGTTTAATGTTGTTGATTAGGACAATCTTTACACTTATATTGGATAGTATTTTTAATATTCTCAAGTAATGTTATGATAATTTAAAAGTTTGTTAGTTACTTAATTTACCTTGCAATTGATCAGAAGGAAGGCCAATTACTGCTTCTTTATTTAAAAAGTATGAGACAGTAAAATAGCTATAATTTTTACCGTATAAATACCTCTAATATCCTAATGACGTCAAATAAATTATAATCACTACAAATAATCGAAGCAATCAACATGAACTGAAGCCAAAACGTATCGCTTGCCTTTACATCGGTAAACCATAAACATTGATAAATCTTAACGAGCCTCCGTTTATACTCACACAAATAAGCTAGTAATACATAAAGTATTATGAGGGCATCGAGTTGGATCAACAAATGGACGTAAAACGTAACGGTGTCTGTTTGCATGTCACACGAGACACGTCTTTTATGTCTATAGCTAATTTACGGTGATGGAGACTTCTAGAACAATTATTGAGCGAGCTTTATCGAAGACGACTTAATACTTAATAGTGACACCGCGACACCGCCCCGCCACTTTTAATAAAGCCATCCAAAGAGGGCCATAATACGTCGAATTTACGACCACCGTTAGCGTCCAGCATAAAATTCGATGCGTGTGTGACTTTTTATCGACACAGTAAGTTGCGAGGCTCGTTATCGAGTCGATAATTTCTTTATTTCATGCCGCCTCACCCCTGCCCGCATCGCGAACTGTGAGCCAGTTCTTTTGCATAATGCTTTTTGGTAATTAAGAAAAATCTGGTTCAATCTTCGTTACGATTTCGTTGCTTACTGGATTAATGATGTAGATACGTATTTACTGACGGGAGTAAACAAAACGGGTATTCGTATACAATGAGAAGTCAATTCGGTGTTAAATTAATGTATGAAGGATAAGGCAGTGCTTGGAGTCATTGATCATTTTCGTTTTATTTTTATTTAATGTGATTAACAAACAAAAATGTACATATTTTAAATATTCATCTACAATTTTAACATTGGTATAGATTATAATTGATATTAATTACTTAAATGCTAATAAAAAATTTATGCCTTAATGCCATTATCAGCTTTCCTAAGTATCAACATGCCCTCATCGTTAACTCGATCTTAAAATTCAGAATCTCAATTATTTTTTCGATACTCTAGATATAGTAATTTAGAAGTACCGAATAATTAAGGTAGGTACATTGCAATCAACGTATGTAATTATATATTTTGTATGTAATCAATACGGTGAAAGCTTGGTTCACAAATAAAACTGCCTGTGCTGTTTTATTTGTGAACCAATTCTTTGTTTAGCTTTCATAATATTTAAAGTTACGTAACACAGTAACGAAGAAAGAAAAAAGCCTATCCTTCTGAAAATAAAACAAAACTTCTCATACTTAAATAAATTATACTGTATTGACGTGGGGTTTTGTGAAGTTTCATTATCATATTCAGTGTTTATAGATATGAGTGCTGTAAGGTTTTTTTACTACAATTATTTTTTAGAATAATACTTTCATCATAATCAGCCCCGGGTCAGTCATAAGAGCAAAATAAATAAACCTTTTTTATGTGCTGGCATGTTTCCTTGAAAACCTTGTAATGTGGTCAAATAAAATAAATATGTTCTCGGCTTATCAATGATAAAGTGCGGGTTATTAAATAAAACCGTTTACGGCCGCGAACAGAAGCGAGCTACTTGAACGTTTATGTTTTTATCGTAAAAATACCGAAATTACAATATGAGTTGGAATACGAAAATATAAAAAAAAAAACAAAAGCGTTACAATCAACTTTGTCGGATCCCGCGAAACGAGAGGCAAAAACCGCGGCCGTATTCTGGAAACGAGTTCACTGGAGGTCATTAGGGTTGTGTTGAGGAATTTTTATCTTAGCTAGTTGCTATGTCAAGTATCATTTGTTTTTATGTCAGTTCGCGTAGGGCCATAGTTCAATTATGTGTACTTAACACATATTTCTGAACTTAACGCAATAACAAGAAAAAATAACATTAAGATTTAGATACTTTGGCGTTCTATACAATTTATATACACGATCTAAACACAAAAAATAATTCTTTTTTATTTGTTTTATAGACCTATCCTGAACTCTTATTTCATGTAATGGTTGTTGTAGTTGTACACAAAATTGGCATCCATGACCCAAGTTCAGCGTATCAAAACAATATACTGCTTTATTATGAAAAATCCACAAACGAAATATGAAAATTTTCAGAATAAGTCCGCTCGATCGCCATAAAATGCTACATACAGCCAATATAACTGATCTCGATAACAGAAACTGTATCAAACATTAACATTAAAAAACGGTCACCGGTTCTCATTTAATTTCCCGCGTAGCATTTTTATAATCGTGGACCTATAAATTCGCCAGGTCATATCCGAGCTAAGTGCTTATATCTGTATATATTTTATTTATGCGTATTAAGAAATTATATTATTCAACTGTTCGTAAGTATGGTAATGATGCGAATACTAAACTGTAAATTGAATAAAAATAAATTAAAACGTTATACTCGTACGAGGTGATTGTCTACATTGTTGATGCGTCTTTATTTAGTGCTTCGATCAAACTTGATTTGGTTGGAGATATTGAAGTAAATACAGTATTTTGAAGTACTTTTGTTAATTTAACAATTTAATTTTTCAAGATGGTAAATTTTTGTAAAACAGTCGAATAAACTTAAGTAGATATGTATTATAAGTATGTAATATTTGTTTCCCATTTCATAAGAGCTGCTATGTGTAGTATCATATTATATATCAAAACTTTGCATAAAGTTTTCCCAAAAATATTAAAAAGAATTACTAATGTCAATTTTTTATCTCTTTTTATTAGATGAATAACAGATGGGACTTTCGCCATTTTACAACCGAACGTTTTAAGAAGACTTCCGAACAACAAAATTAATAGAGGCGATACAATAAAATAAACAATAAATAACAATACAGTTCGGCATTTCCCAGCCCACTGAGCGAGAGGAGTGGCGCGTGCGCCGCCTACACACACATTACCAATTCTAATAGACGGATTCACACACTTTATGATACATTTATTTACGACCGCCATAATTTATAGTTATAATAAATATTGTTCTGAAACATCGTCCGCGGATTGAGAGAAAACGTGTTTTGACTGTATTTGTGTGTGCAAAACATCAAAGATACACATGCTATTTTGCTGACGAAATATTGTCCTAGTTGGACATTTAAAAATTCGTTGAGGAGAAAATGGACATAAAATTTGAATATGAATATAATATTTTGTTATGATTCATATTATGATAGCTTAAATTATTATTTTAAAGAATTTAATACTACGTCTACGACCGACTGCGAATATTTAGCGTAAGATCCGGATAGAAAGATACAAATAAATATTTATTAATAATAAAACACTCGTTTGTGTCGTGTGTTCAAAAGAACAAACATTATACATATCAACACATTTTATTACAATATCACACTATAAAGATCACGCATAGCAAATCTACCTTATAACAATACCTTAAATCAATATTACCCCACACTTACAACTTCTAACCTCTACACAATCCTAAAGTATCCCATCCAAATCGCCAATCTCCTAAGTACAAACATCAGCATAGAACTACAGTACTAACCATAGTCCATAAATCCTAGACTACGTATGACGTGGCAACCCAGCCTGTAGCTGTCAATCCGCTAACCGGGCTGGTCCACGTCGCTGACAATGCACTATATCATTGCAATTATCGACTGCACGCGCATATTTCGCAACGCTCGTTTATTCTTGAATATGTAAGGGCGGGGGCACACGATGCGTTGCGGCGGCGGTGCGGCGCCGGAGCGGTGTCGCTGCGTCGTCTTACATAGAAATATCTGTGGCATGTCACACGATGCGCTCCGGCGCCGCACCGGACTTGTAACCACCAAGACGAGGCGGGGAGGGGTGAATGCGGTGCGACGTCGGAGCGGCACCGCTCAGTTGTTTTGCATCACAAGGAAGGACACGCTGTGCAACCCTGCTACGACGCCGCTGCGACATAACAACGTTACGGCGCCGCACCGCCCGTGTGCCCCCTGACACGGTGAAATCTTTGCGGTGCGGCGCCGCAACGCATCGTGTGCCCCCGCTCTAAGTGCGTATTAGTTGAATACTGTGAACTGTGAAGTATGATAAATGGCTTGGAAAAACTGGATGGAGTATGCTCTTTTCTGCTAACCCGTGACGATGATTGGTTTAAGATAGAATGTTTAACTTTACAACGTGAATGTTTTCCTTATACCTAGCCATTTTAAATGAAAATGATAACAAAAATCTAGGAAGTGTGGCCAGAATTATTTAAATAGTAGTGGAAGCTAGAAAGCATTTGAAGCTTTTGTATCAGTTAAAAATAAAGGGAACCTAATCATTATTATAATCAACAAAGCATTCCAATTATTGTGTTGAACTATCAAAACAAAGCGTTCGAAAATACAATCCAAAGACTATATTTTCGATAAAACCACATTCCCGCGTCGATATTTTGAGTCGAACCATTTCAATCAGAATTAGAAAGTACTTATTAAGTTAATACAACAAATCGTTGTACGCCCAACACCCAGTGTGTCGATCAATTTGTATCTCACTTCGTGAGCTGTTAACACTTCTTAACGACCTTAATCATTAAATTGCTACGAGTTATCACGCACCAAATACACTTTACCGTTTCAAAAAGTTCACCAATTACGCATTTTTCTATATTTGGGCGAAAGCTAAACTCCTACGCGTGAGAAACTGTCATTACTGATAATGTCTGGTAAATGTATTGATTGTTGTATTACGATAATTATTGATTTCAAGCGCCAGTGTTTATTTTTTGTTTCAAAGAAGTTATATTAAAGTGCAACCCATCCGTAAAAAATATCATACATCGTTTAACATAATACGTACTTAGTAAGGAATTATACCAGACAACTGTCAGAACTAATAGAAAATTTAAAACCATTTCCATATTTAAACCCAACGCGGCAACAGCAATCCACGTCCAAGAAACATACCAGAAAATTGAATCAAACTTATTCCCATTGATACCGAAAACTAATTCGTTACATCGGCAAACCGAAACGGCGAGTCGTGCTCCGGCGCACGGAAGTATGGAAATGTGCACCTGCCAGTTGCCACTCGCACCACCCACTGAGACTAGATAAACGAGCACTCAGAGCCCACTAACTGCCCGTAGCCAGCCTCTTTCTCGCTCGTTGCTACCGTTTGATTGAACGGCTGAATACTAAGCAGTGCGCTATTTTACATGTGTACAATAAAAGTCAGCCGGGATGAGGCTTTGTCTAAATTATAATTGTGCACCGCGGTTACTGGAAGCTGCCATTCTACGCTATTAAATAGGATTACGTTTCAGATCTAAGCAAGAAATATTACATTTTCAATTACGAAATTTAACACCTTTAGCAACTGGATTTATAAGTTCTGAAATCACGGTACCACAGCACGGTACTTTGGAATATTATTTTGCATTAGTCTTCATCTAATTGTCTATGTAATCAATTGCTTGGAATACGTTGCCACACATAGCTGTATAATATACAGTATCATTCAGTATCAGCTCTTTTTCTGACGCCTGTTACAATACGTCAATACAAAGATATTTCGAAAATAGCTTAAACGACTCTATACTGTAGAGATAATAACTGCTGATCATCAGTTAGCTTTTCCTCGTTGACCAGCAAAGCCGCTATAGCCGTATTCCACTAAAACATTCGTCCTTGCGTATTCTAATCTTCTACAATATAATCATTATGATGTACCTGTGTAGCACCACGCAGGCCAGACCACGGGCGGGTCCGCGTCCACATCACGGCGAGGGTATGAAGCGAGCATCAGACCAGCTCATGGGACCATCGGCTCCCCTCACTACCCTGAGGGGATAGCCAGATGTTACATTTTTTATGAAAAAGTCGTTTAAGGCTGGTGTATCGATTAGATTTTTCAGTAAAAACTCACTTAGTGGGGAATAATGAAGCTTGAGTGGTTAAAGAATGAAAAAAATTGGTCTAGTAAATTTTGAGTTTATTTGTTATAACTAAGAACAAGAAAGAATAAACTTTTATTTTTGATATTAGTAAGGATTAATGTTACAGCCAAGAAAATTTATTTTTAATGACATTGCGTGTGCTTGATTGTGAGTTTTAAGTTATTAAAAACAAACAAACAAAAATATTACTCACGTTGAATTCGGTCCAAGTTCTCATCCAACTGTGACACTCTATCACTTATTATAGAAATTGATTTTAATGTAGAAAAGCGGCTCATGTCGTTAATTCTAATTAATTTAGTATGAAGTTACCAATGTGCCAATACGCAGTTACAAAGGTCTCTTAAAAAACTACTTATACCTAGAACTTGCCATCATCATTGCTAAGCTTCTCTAAAATAAACAAAATTATAAAGTTAAAATCATTATTTTTCTGCTATAGGACGTGCTGACGCCCGACCAGAGATAGACTAAAGCGTGACATTCGATCATTTACGGTTCAAATCGCAGCTTTGATTGCTTTTTTACATGTTAAATCATGAAATAATAGTTCATAAGAATCATCAATTATACCTACTAATAGAGGGCAATAATATTTTTAATTATTTCTTCAATATTTATGTAGGTAATAAAAATGAACCCAAATCCTGTCTTATGTCGTTTTAGCGCCACTTGAAAACGTGATCCATCACTGAATGTTATATCATTCTGAGCTGATTTGATGTTACAGATCTATATTTTTTATAAAAAATCTTGTCTATTCTAAAAGCTTCCGAACACAACAGCATTGATACATTAGAAACATTCCATAGAAACACAGTAAAATAACAGTAGATATATCCCATAAACAAAGAATAAAGCTTTCAAGTTAACTTTAATTTAAATGGCTATCAAATAAAACGTATTCTGTCATGGCGTGACTAACTTCAACACTGGTTTTCTGCTTTTCATTCTATCATCTGCAGTTTAACAAGAATTTATATAGTCAGTGAAATACAAATAAAATGGATGCAACAAGCATTGAAATATGTAATGTATACGTCATAAAAACTTTATACGGTGTTGATAATAGATATTATTTTACGGTCGTCAGAATAATATCGAATTCAACCTCTTATTTATTGCTTGTTTTTTTACTGTTCTATATTTGTGCACGCTGCACCTCATACAACGGTGAATGCATTGTTTATGTAGAAAATGTCATCAATTTTCAATAGCCAAATTAATTAGCAATTATTAACCAAAAAACGGTTTAGATGCCTTAGCTTTATGCGTAATACATTATCAGAAGCGTACACAGATACCTGTGAAGATCAATTTTTATAAACAACTTAGTGTCAGTATAATTATGTATAACTACAATCATTATCAGTAATGTATGCAGATATCGCCAGATAAAAGGCACTCCGCAGGTGTGATCGTGCGCCACACAACGGAAACTCAACTGCTCTCATCAATTGAGGTTTTTTCGCTGCGTCTATTAGATGACACGCGAGGTATATACAGGCTGTTCAATTTTTCGCAAAAAAAGAAAGACTAATAAATTTTCAAGATTCTTTACATAACAATTTAGTATGGGTTGTGGAAACGTTTATTTAAAATCGTCTAATATTAGTTACTTCAAGAGAAACTGGTCCGGTTGGGCCATAAATAATAATCCTATACCATTACGCAAAGAAAGTGAAACAGCACAAGCGTGCCACCTGATGTTAAATGCAGTAATTATTCCTCTCTCGCGGATGCTTAAGTGTCATGTGTCGAGTGTGCATGTCAATTAAGTAATATTTGAGATTGTAAGCCCGTATAAAATATTATGACGATAAATTGCAATTTAAGTCTCACTAACATTGAAATTATGGGTATAGCTGTTCAATGTCATATTATTCATCTTATTATGGAATATTTATAAGTAAAATCAATACGTGTGTAAGTTAGAAAGCTTGCGTTTTCATAACATCCGTATAAAATGATTTGAAATTTAATAGAATAGAAAAAAATAATATTTAAGCGACATCTAATGCTATAAAACAAAACACAGTTCACTAATCAATCCAAACGAAATCCAAACCGTTTCTCATCAATTCATCGACATACATAAATTCCATTTATATTTTCACATAATTTTCCTAGCACTACATGTTTCTTCCATTCCATTCCATTATTTCGAAGCACCCATTACCGATTATAGATTGTATCAGAAAAACGCACTCATACGTTCAAAAAAACAACATCCTATATAACGAAACCTAGAAAGCGATGCCAATTACTCGGTGCAGAGCGCCGGACCACCACCCCGCAGCACTGCGAGTCGTGCCCGAGTTAAACTAATAAGATCGATGCGTTCGTTTCGATGACTCTGTTCGCTTGATATCTGACTTGATACTTCGGAACGAGGATAACGGCCTGGGAAGGAACGGTTAATGAATTGCACGAGAGTATCTTAAGTTCTATAACATGTAAATAATAATCTCAAAGGAGTTCCTTCATTACCTGTAATAATACTAAATATGAAATACAATGTCGTAGACGCAAACAACATCTAAATTCTAAGTTGATTTACAGCAGCGGTAACCTGCAACATTTCCTCACAAACCAGAGAGAAGAATATCAGAAGAATATAATAGACATATGAATATCTTTAACAAATAAAAAGTATTCTTTTCAACCAAATTCTCGTACCCAATAGAACCATCAAATAAAACAAATAAAAAACAAGCAAGCCATCACCGAAATAAAGAAATAAAATCAAATAATACACAGAAACATATCAAATGAGGTCAACAGGCAATAATTCGACACCGTGGTACGTGAAAGAAGTATCGGGTGGCTTATAAAACAAAAAGCCAGGGTCACATCGGCGAATGTCAAGCTACTCTCACAACACGTCTACATTTCGAATGGTATCCGCTTACAGTTGTTGCTACAGAAGCGGCTGCTCTATTAGATATGAGTGCTTGTTATTTTCGATCTAGAGCGATCGAAAAATTGACAGATCTATCACAACTTTTGTTGGAACTAGACGAAGGCGTAGACAGAAGTTGCGATTTTAACGTCGATGTAGATAAGGCAGAAGAATCAAATGGGCATCTGGCAAAATAAAAATTATTATTGATGATGAAATTCAAATCTAATGATTAATTACTTACGTAGGAAATCATGGCTGGCAAGACAATCATGTGCTATGAGCATTGTGCATGGTAGATGTTAAAAATATTTTGTTTGTTCTATTCCTTAACTAACTATTGTTCAAATTCTGGACAAATAAGAACATCCTTGATTTTCCACTGAATTCCGTATGACACTATGCTTTCGTACAAAAACTGTAAACTGTATATTGTTTTCCAAAAAAAAAAAAACATTTATGGAACATATTTTGTCATACCTCGCTTGTAGGAAATAATTCAATGAACAATGTAAGCTCTCAAGTAATATAATTATGTATATGTAATCGATTAGCCAAAATATACTACCGATACGATTACAAAACCGTTTGTTCTTAAACTGAAACTAATTGATCTATTATGCCCACCAGACTGACACTTTAATAAACGATCCCAAAAATCAAAAGTCATAGACTAGCATTACACAATGTTACCCATTACGAGAGTGCACATAACTCGAATGAAATCTGATATAGCCATCGTTAATTCGATTAAGTTGTAACGTTAACGGTCTGGGACTGTAACGGTACCACCACTTTATGAATGGCACCGCGCGGTAGGTATTGGTGCATTCTAAAATGATTAGTGCCAAGAACAACAGAGTATATAACATCAGAGAGCCGATACAGGTTAATGTTGCCGTATTTCAAAGGAAATGACCACTATCTCGTATAAAATTGTCTCTGGGCTATCCATTTCGTTCGATTGAATTGTCCGAATGTATTACTGCATCGTAGCATTGTATACGGTAGTAATAATAATAAAGCGTGGATACAATGTCGCCGTCATATTTAGTAAATGGATTTAGTTTTCAATGTGCGTTCGATCGCAGTTAAATTTCAATATAGTAAATATTTATGTTTCAATTTTTAATTGTAAGGCGATGTGTTAGTTAAATTATACGCTACCGCCTAGCGCTTGGTGAAGTCGAAATAATAATACTGCTATCATTTTCAATTTTTAATATCAAGAAGTAATAAAAAAATTTAAATGTAACTACATTTTAATTAGATGTTTCTGACAAAGAAGCTGATATAAAATATATACATCATTCAAAGCTCTGCTTTTCCTTGTAAGAAGTTTAATTAAATCCGAGAGGAATGATAGACTATCGATTGGAATCGCGAACACGAAACTCTGTCTATAGATATCTTGTTGTTACATAAGACCTAAGGCTGTGTTCAGTCTAGATAGTAAATAAACATTTACAGTTATATATGGGAATATTAAATGATAGAGATATCTATACTCGGTTATAAATTTTAATATTATATACTTGTGCTGTAGGCTGGCGCCTAGCTTGAGAGTAAGTCCACACGGCGCGTCGCGTCAGCGTTCCGTCGTCGTAGCGCTGTCGCTGCGTCGTTTTACATACAAATAACCAAGGTATTCACACGGCGCGCTGCGCGGCGCAACGCACACGTGACGGACAGCAGCCCCCGAGACGAAGCGGGAGGGGGTGTCAGCGCTCAGTTGTAGTAGTAGTAACGCTGCGATGGCGCAGCGCCCGTGTGGCCGGCTATGCGTCAAATATTTGCGTTGCGACGACGCAACGCTGACGCAACGCGCCGTGTGGACTTACTCTAACTTGAGATTTCACTATTGAATTTTGTTTTAAAATTTCTAGGCAATTCTTTAGTAAAGCAAAACAATAATATGAGCTACTGTAAGTGTGTTTTTAAACGAAAAAAAAAATTAAACCTTGCGAATATATTCGTTTGATACATTTACGAAATGCCCAGAAACGGATATAACGAAAAAATACATCTGTTAAATGATACATTTAGTACTGATCTTCAAGATTACATTATTGATGTCTTTGTAAACATTTTGAACTAAACTTCGAAATATCCATCAAACCGAGAAATTCCTTTACCCAAAATATGTTACTTCAAAACCACCCTGACCGTCCTCACCTATATCAAACCATGACACGCTCCTGTGAACGGGCCCTTACCAATAATTCATTAACGATGAAATGCCCATTGGATAGAATATATTAATGATAGGGTCGAAGGTAAGCGGTCAGATCAAAGCGGGGGTCCGTTAATCATGATTTATTCGCTGCGAGAGGGACCTTTGAAATATTGGTATTATTTACTTAACGACCCCACCGGTTGATACTGTTCGAAATGATAGATGTTAACTGTTGTTTAATTACGTGTAATGTTGTATTATCGAGGATAATAAATAATATTTAAATACGTTTGGTAAGAACCTCCGTCGTCGTTTTTTTTTTTTACAGTAAAATCGTTTGCCGTTAGTTAGCCCATAATAATATTATTTATTTATTTAGTTTAATTATTTAGTATATCTTTTACTGAGAAAGAGCCAAACAATATAAAAAAAATAAAGTTTTTTTTTAATAAAAAATATATTTCAGCATCACTGCTCTATTAAAGATCGTGATTGTTTTACTGTCGTTCCTACCTGTTTTAATTTACTTTTGATATACCTACTTAATAATGCATTGTTTCTTCTTTATTTCGATACTTGTTTATTATATCATTAAATTTATTAGTAGTGGTTCATTTCCGAAAAGCATGTACATGTAATAACAATGTAATTAATAACATTTTTACAAGACGTATTACAATAATTTCTCATGCGTCCAAACTACAACGAAAGTAACCATTAATGATGCATTTAACCCAATTAATACTGATATCAAATAACTCTTATTAATCACTCATCATCGAATTTAAATCGACTAGACACGAACGAAAGGCGTGAAATTCGAAATACGTGTCTCTATGCTATTGTAATAGAGATTTTAACAGCGAAAGTTTTCAATGCAATCATTACTCATTAATCAAACGGAAAATAAACACGAAACTATGCAATAATAGCCTTTATTATCCGATGATAAGAATGCTTCTCGTTTAATCCAATTGTTATTCTAATTTAAACCGCCCTCATCACGAAAATGTTTAATTAAGTCGGCGGAACATCTTTATTTCAAAACCAATAACATGTTAATTTCGTCAATAAGATGCGTACAAGATTGTATCCGAGTTCATTAATTATTAGACATGATTGCTGCTTAGATGCGATGTAAATTGCATATTTTATGTGCGGTTTAATATTGCTTATATCAATAAAGTTCATGAATAATTTGCTGGTAATCAAAGTTGGAAATAATAGCGTAATTTAAATTTATTTAATCAACAAAACCGATTTTGTTTCAATCGTTGATAACATATCTCTAACACAACGCTACGTTTATTTAGATACTCCATTTTAGTGCTATTATAATATCACTAAAATGGATTATTATATTATAATTAAATATGTTCACAGAGAAGAACCCAAAGGCCAAAGTACTAAATTAGTTATTTGAAGCTGTATCCAAAATAAAGGGTATCATTCCGTATCACCCCTCATGCTACGATGCGTGTGGTCAACGTCTCTTGACAAATAGAAATTGACTGCGATCACTGGAGCATGTCTTTTAAACATAATTAATAAATGAAGACCTAATATACACTTAATAACATATTTGTAATTAATCAAGATGAAACTAATAGTGTTAAATGACAATTAAAATGAATATTTAGGCGGTAAAAAAGTATAACACTCGTTTCACTAGCTATATAATCACACCTTTATAAAAAATTGTAATATTCAAATTACATCAGATTCAAAACATTGCAATCATTGTTGCATATAAATCAAACAATAACAACACGTATGCATTACGTAATACAATCGTCTGCATGCAATCATTGTACAGACAAAAAATTATATTCTTTTTAACATTAATTTAAGGTCTTTCAAATCTCCAACATCCGTGGCCCCGTCATTGACGCGGCTGGACGGAATACAGTGGTACTTAGAAAAGAGCGTGTGAGCCGAGCATACGTGTCAAAAGCGAAACTTTTTTAGCAAGATTCAAAGATACTAAAATCGTCGCGATATTCCATGACGTGACGGTATTGCCATGACGCGACCTTAAAATTTTACTCTCAACGCGCCTAAAGAAGTTTCAGAAGACTTCCAAATCTTCAGGTTTGTAACCGTAGAATCGCTTTGGTCTTAGACAAGCGATGGTGCATCTAGAGCGAGGATGCGCGGAGGTCGGGCCAAGGTTCAGGCGGCTGTACCCTTTGTTCTGTATGTAGGTTAGTGCGGGAGTACTTACAATTAGTCATGAACGATCTCGCAGCTTGCACGAGATCCATTGAACAGTTGAACGGTCGTGACCTATCAGAATTGTTTTGGTTCCCTCTTTGAATGGAATACGTGTGTGCTAGAAGAAATTTATACCCTACTAGCTTTCCGCCCGCGGCTTCGCCCGCGTTTTCAAAGAAAAACCCGTTCCCGTAGGATTTCCGGGATAAAACCTATCCTATGTCCTTTCTCGGGTATCAAAATATCTCTATACCAAATTTCATGCAAATTGGTTCTGTAGTTAAGGCGTGATCGAGTAACAGACAGACAGACAGAGTTACTTTCGCATTTATAATATTAAGTATGGATGTGTATGCACTTTTTCGTTTTTTGTTAATTTTGTGTACTTGATTCCTACAAAACAATTATCGTGTACAGAGGCTCTAAATTTTAATAACGGTCATAGAAAATAATCTAGCCAGAAAGGATAATTATCTATACAAATATTATAAAGAGGAAAGGTTTGATTTTTTGTT